>SKCR01011564.1:0-25000 GCA_019454045.1 Zanthoxylum bungeanum | reverse complement strand
TCAATTTTTAATTTTTTTATATATATATATATATATTGATGGCTGATTTCGGTCTCAGGGGCAATAAGGGTTTATTACCCCCCGAGACAATCCTCCATCAATAGTGAATTTGTTCGGTTTATGGGGGAACCAAAAGCAAACTTAGCAAAAGACAGACAAATACGCCAATCGACAATGAGATTTAACGTGATTCGGCGGATCAGATCCAGCCTACATCCACGGGCACAGAACGGACGATATTTTTATTACTCAGATATGCTTCTCTGATCTCTCTTGTGTTTACAAGTCTGATCGTAATGATATTGATATTGATTCTGATATTGATCCTCATATTGATTCCTTCTATTGGTCTGGGGAAGTGACATTCCCCAGAGCCAAATGTTCTACTCCGCTCGGGGTCGGGTTACGTCCCACCGAGTCGATCGTCATCAGCATACGGGCAAAGCATTTTCTCCCCGGGTAGATATCAAGATCCTCGTTGACTGAGCACATGAGGGTGGCAGGAAAGACCAGATTTGCAGCCAAGGCATTTTGCTATGCGGTTCCTGGAGTGACCACCGACGGATTCATCGGCACACCATCTTTTTTTATAGTTCCCGGCATCAACTCGCAAACTCGTTGTTACCGAGAACTAGGGGACATATGTTGATGGTGTTTTCAGGACCTATGTTATTTAAGGAGTACGACATGGGTAAAAAAGGTAATTCCCTTCTTGGTCAAGATCATTAATGCCGACCCGACCACTAAGAGCCAAACAGTAAGTGACCGAGCACTTTATGATTGGTAACCGAGCACTTGGGTTCAGATGACCGGGCAATTATCAGATCAGTAGCAGCATTCTCAGTCCAATGGACCACTATGGCCGACCTTATTAAGACCGAACACATGGTGAGGCGTGCTCAAGAAGATAAGGCATCCTATTTTTTACGGACAAGATAATAAGTTATCCTACTTTCATGGGGTAAAATAGTAAGTCAGTGTCATAGTATGATAAATGAAGTGAAGGTAGTTTTTGACTAGGAATCCTTATGGGAAAAAGAAATTATTTCAACTAGGAAATTATTGTAGGAGAATGAATCTAATTTCTACACTATTATAAATAGAAGGGTAGAGTGTGCGTAGAACCGACCATGGTGGAGATGCTCCGATCCCATGCCGATGATAAGTCTCTCGGTGGGACGTATCCCGACCCCGAGCTGAAGAAAGACTTGGCTCTGGAGGAATATTACATCCCTAGTCCAGAGAAGCCGACTCGGTGGGACGTAACCCGACCCCAAGCTGAAAGGAAGACTTGGCTCTGGGGTAATATTACATCCCCAGTCCAAAGAAGTCGACTCGGTGGGACGTAACCCGACCCCGAGCTGAAACAAACACCGGTCTCGGCGATACAAGAGCAGACCCGAGCCGGAAAGAGACATCGGTCTCGGCGGTACAAGAGCATACCCGAGCCGAAAGATAAATCGATCTCGGTGGTACAAGAGCATACCCGAGCCGGAAAGAAACATCGATCTCGGTGGTACAAGAGCAGACCCGAGCCGGAAAGAAACATCGGTCTCGGCGGTACAAGAGAAGACCCGAGCCGGAAAGAAACAAGTGGCATCGTCGGAACGAATCCAGCCCTGGCCGATTAACCAAGTGGTCTCGGTGGAACAAAATCCAGCCCCGAGCCGAGTAATCCTTAGGATTTATTCAGAAGGGAAGTGAATCAACCTTTTGAAGCCCTACTGAATCTGGCACGGGCGTCCCCTTGCCAGACCAGTGAAAAACAAAAACAAAACTCTGGAAAATAAAATTTAAAAGGCGGGGGTAACTTAGCACTTATCCCAAAACAAAACTCTAAAGTGTAAACAATCAGCACGAATTCCTTAAAACAACGTCCTGTCCGAGGTTTCCAAAACACAATCCTGAATATTTCAATTCAGAGTCCCGGAGAACCAGGATTTGGATCAAAGAGCGTTTAGATGGTAATGGCACATCCTCTATACTTCAGGTCTCCATGTAGCATGTGTATTGTTTGAGGGCTCCTCCTTACAACGCTGGAGCAAGCATACGCTACGGGGGCACAATCCATCCCCGGGCTATACTTCTCTTGGATCCGAGTGATCAAGTAAGGATCAAAGAGTGTCCGAAACATTAAGGGAATGCTCCTCCTTATGCTCGGTAACACTGGAGCAATCAAACGCCACAAGGGTATCATCCATCCTTGTACTATGCATCTCACAGATCCGAATGACCAAATAGGTAGGGATCAAAGAGTGTCTGAAGCATTAAGGGAATGCTCCTCCTTATGCTCGGTAACACTGGAGCAAGCAAACGCCACAATGGTATCATCATTCCTCGTGTTATGCATCTCACGGATCCGAATGACCAAATAGGTAGGGATCAAAGAGTGTCCGAAACATTAAGGGAATACTCCTCCTTATGCTCGGTAACACTGGAGCAAGCAAACGCCACGAGGGTATCATTCATCCCCGTGCTATGCATCTCACGGATCCGAATGACCAAATAGGTAGGGATCAAAGAGTGTCCGAAACATTAAGGGAATGCTCCTCCTTATACTCGGTAACACTGGAGTAAGCAAACGCTACGGGGGTATCATCCATCCCCGTGCTATGCTTCTCACGGATTCTTTGGGCGGGTAAAATATATGGGAACACATTCCCTGCTGCCATTTTTCCCAAACTGGTCAGGTCGGCCATCTCACGGGGGCACTCCCTCCCCGCGATTGCCATCTCGAGGCATCATTCTTAAGTACAAGTCATAGGGTAGTTATACTCCAGCTGGATTTCTTCCATAGTTCTTACACCTTGTCCTCGGGAATCAAGCATATATTCCAAATCATCAACTTGCGTTTGCCATGTTTGAATTTCTTGGAAGAGTCTGTCGGCTGTTTCAACAGGTTGCACCATGGCTTCAACTGATTCCTTGTTAGCCTTTATTTGAGTTAAAATACCTAACACATCATCAAAAGTTGGAGACTTCTGATCCAACTCTTCAGTAAGCTCACGCAAATTTTTCTCAGCAAGAGGGATGATTTCCTTGATAATTTTAACATACTCTTCATAAACCATGCGAAGCTTGTCCAACTGCTGAAAGGGCAGACATGATGAATCCAGAGCCAACATTTTCATGTGCTCAGCTGAACTTGCTGCCTTTACTCTTTGCTTTTTAACAAATTCGTCTTCCTCTTCAGCAGAGAAATGGCGTTCACAGCAAGGGCATACATGATGGGCACGAGCAACTCTTCCAAAAGGATAAAACATTTGTCGCATACCATCTGCAATATTGTACTTACTTCTCTGAACATCTCTTTTCTCTTTAGCCAAGTCCAAGACTTTCAAATAAGTATCGATGCTGAAAATTTGCTGATTCAATGCCTCAAGTTTGGCTTCAATAAATCTCTTCTTTGAGTCCGCATCCTTGCGATGTTTAGACAGGTTATCATCCAACTGTTGACGGCGGATTTTGGTCTCAGGGTAATATGAGAATATTACTCTCGAGACAGTTCCTCCCTCAATAGTGAATTTGTTTGGTTATGTGGGAACCAAAGGTAAATTTAGCAGAAGACAGACAAATGCACCAATCAACAAGGAGATTTAACGTGGTTCGGCGGATCAGGTCCAACCTACGTCCACGGACACAAATAGAATGATACTTTTATTACTGAGATACGCTTCTCTGATATCTCTTATGTTTACAAGCTTGATCGTAGTGATCTTGTTCTTGATTCTGATCTCAACTTTCAACTTGTTACCCCATTTTACCTATGTTTTCCCCCTTATTTATAATAGTGTATAAATCATTTTTCTTCTCCTACAAGAATTTCCTAGTTGAAACAATTTCTCTTTCCCATAAGGATTCCTAGTCAAAAACTACTTTCACTTCCTTTATCCTATTAGGATACTAACTCATCAGTTTACCCCATGAAAGTAGGATAGATTGTCATCTTATCCGTAAGAGTAAGGTATCTTATCTTCTGGAGCATGTCTTGCCACATGCTCAGTCTTCATGAGGTCGGTCATAATGATCATTTGAACTGAGAATGCTTCTGCCGATCTGATAATTGCCCGGTCATCCGAACTCAAGTGCTCGGTTACCGATCATAAAGTGCTCGGCCATTTACTCATGTGGTCGGGTCGGTATTAATGATTTCGACCGAGAAGGGAATTACCGTTTTTACCTCTGCCGTACTCCTTAAATAACATAGGTCATGAAAACACCATCAACATCTAAGAGCCAAACAGTAAGTGACCGAGCACTTTATGATCGGTAACCGAGCACTTGGCTTCAGATGACCGGGCAATTATCAGATCAGTAGCAGCATTCTCAGTCCAATGGACCACTATGACCGACCTTATTAAGACCGAGCACATGGTGAGGCGTGCTCAAGAAGATAAGGCATCCTATTATTACGGACAAGATAATAAGTTATCATACTTTCATGGGGTAAAATAGTAAGTCAGTGTCCTACTAGGATAAAGGAAGTGAAGGTAGTTTTTGACTAGGAATCCTTATGGGAAAATGAAATTGTTTCAACTAGGAAATTCTTGTATGAGAAGGAATCTAATTTCTACACTATTATAAATAGAATGGTAGAGTGTGCGTAAGGGGGGAGAATCAATATGAGGATCAATATCAGAATCAATATCAAGATCATTACAATCAGACTTGTAAACACAAGAGAGATCAGAGAAGCATATCTGAGTAATAAAAATATCGTCCGTTCTGTGCCCGTGGATGTAGGCTGGATCTGATCCGCCGAACCACGTTAAATCTCCTTGTCGATTGGCGTATTTGTCTGTCTTTTGCTAAGTTTGATTTTGGTTCCCCCATAAACCGAGCAAATTCACTATTGAGGGAGGATTGTCTCGGGGGTAATAAACCTTTATTACCCATGAGACCGAAATCAGTCGTCAACAGTTGGCGCCGTCTGTGGGGACTCCAACAAAAAGCAACTCGCGTAGTAAGACGATGGCAGAAGGCGGAAATCACCAGTCGTCAGGGAGTTCAGCAGTCAGAATTTTCAGGAATTCATCGTCGGAATTGATAATATTCATAGGATTTACAGAAATACCATTGAACGGAGCTGCCTCAGTCCCGTCCTTTTGGAACCGAAGGAAAGAAACCAACGCATGACTTTCTCTCACTGTACAGTCATTCAACGTTACAACAAGATCCAAGGCCACCTTCTCAAGATGGATTCCTCAAAACACATGATTTTCTGCAAGTAGGGAAAACTAGTGCCAAGGACGAAAGCACAGTTGAAATATCATCAACTATCGAAAAGCCACCGCCTCCGGCACCACCACCACCTTCTTCAGTACAACACATTCTGCCTGGTGGGATTAGGACTGAAAAAATAAGCCACATTTCATATTTCGGTAAAAAAATAATAATTCCAAAGCCAGAAGGGGACAATTTTCACAATAGCTCAAGCGAGTAGTATTGAGAAAAACGATGAGAATCCCAACGGCAGTTCTTACACTGGAAGTGGTTTCACTTTGTGGGAAGAGTCTGCAGTGAATAAGGGAAATACAGGGAAGGAGAATGTCAGATCAAAAATACTCATTGCCAGAGAGGTGACAGTGAATACAGGGCAGTGGGCATCACAATCATCCTCCAATAACAATAAACAGCTTCAGCTCTCTCTCTTATTCCCAGCCTCTGGGGCTGAAGAGCCAGAGCTTCATGGAAATGATCAAATCTGCTAAGGGCAGTACACATGATGCTGATTTAGATGATGAAGACGAGTTCGTTCTTAAGAAAGAATGACTCTACTCCTACTGCTACTACCACCACCACCACTCATACATGGGAATTCAGGTCAAAAGTTGATGGGAAGAGCAATGATCATAAGCCTAATACGCCGCGATCAAACATTCTGCCACAGAGTAGCGAAGAAGGAGCAAAATAAATGACAGATTTCAGATGTTGAGAGAAATCATTCCTCATAGTGACCAAAAGAGAGACAAGGCATCATTCATGCTAGAGGTTATCGAGTACATTCAGTTTTTACAAGAAAAGGCACACAAGTATGAGGGGCCATATGCAGGGTGGAACCAAGAACCTGCAAGATTGGCACCATGGAGAAACAATCACAAGCCTGCTGAAAGTTACCTTGATCAGCCCCAATGGATGAAAAATAATAGATCGGCTACTGCATTAGTATTTTCTGCCAAGTTAAATGACAAAAAAAATGTACGAGCATGCCTCGAGGTTCGGAGCCACCATGCTTGGGGAGACGAACGTGCACCTTACTCCAGTTGAGATGGTAGCGGAGGACTTCAGCTTCTACGCGCAGAGGATGCCAGTAGCACATTATTATGTCAGGACAATGAATGAAACACTTAAGCCGTTCATACGACTGCACTCACCGTACTTAGTTGTTGATGAGGATGTCCTCCCTATTGGAGCAGCTCTTCATGCTGCAGTAGTCATCTCTTACTTGGACAACCTTGTTGAAACTCAATAGGGACATGGTACCATGCAAAGTTTTCCAACCCTAAAGAGCCAAGTTCCACTACAGCTGCTGCAACAGCAGAACCAACAAGTTCTTCATCAATCTCGATAACTTGAAAGTGAAATGGGTGGCAAAGAGAGCCAATCAACTGCTGATAGTCGAGTTTATCGTGCAAATATGAACATTTATGGCCAAAATTTTGCAATGCCTTTACATCCACCAAACTTTGCTTTGATGGTCACTGCACCCACTGGTATAAGCGAAAAGAAGCCGCAACAGCAAAGCTCCAAGGCTGAAAATCCTGCTCTTCTTCAGAGCTTCCCAGAGGCTGTTAGGCATGGCTACCAGATTATGGCGGCTGCCCAGTCATCACAGCTAGAAAAATAATTACCGTGATTCTGAAGAAGGCAAAACTGGAGGCAACACAGTCCTTGATAGTTCAACACGAGCTCCATAAGCGAGCTGAAAAAGGAGGGAGTGCCCCCAGGAGATGGCCTTACCAGGCCGGTTTGGGAAAAACGGAACAGATAATGTGCCCGCATATATTACACCTACCCGATCATTTGGATCCGTGAGAAGCATAGCATGGGGAGGGATGATACCCCCGTGGCGTTTGCTTACTTCAGTGTTACCGAACATAATGAGGAAAATGCCCTTAATGTTTCGGACACTCTCTGATCCTCACCTACCTGATTAATGGATCCGTGAGAAGCATAGCACAGGGAGGGATGATACCCCCGTGGCGTTTTGCTTGCTCCAGTGTTAACCGAACATAAAGAGGGATATACCCTTAACATTTCGGACACTCTTTGATCTTTACTCGATCACTCGTATCCAAGAGAAGTATAGCCCGGGGAAGGATTGTGCCCCCGTAGCGTATGCTTGCTCCAGCGTTGTAAGGAGGAGCCCTCAAACAATACACAGGCTCCATAGAGACCTGAAGTATAGAGGATGTGCCCTTACCATTCTAAACGCTCTTTGATCCGAATCCTGGTTCGCCGGGACTCTGAATTGAAAGATTCAGGATTGTGTTTTGGAAACCTCGGGCAGGACGATGTCTTAAGGAATCTGTGTTGTTGTTTACACTTTAACATTTTGTTTTGGGATAAGTGTTAAGTCGCCCCCGCATTTTAATTTTATTTTCCAGAGTTTTGTTTTTGTTTTTCGCTGGTCTGGCATTGGGACGCTCGTGCCAGATTCGGTAGGGCTTCAAAAGGTTGATTCACTTCCCTTCTGGATAAGTCCCAAGGATTAATCGGCTCGGGGCTGGATTCGTTCCGCCGAGGCCACTTGGTTAATCGGCTCGGGGCTGGATTAGTTCCGCCGAAGACACTTGTTTAATCGGCTTGGGGCTGGATTCGTTCCGTCGAGGCCACTTGGTTAATCGGCTCGGGGCTGGATTCGTTCCGCTGAGGCCACTTGTTTCTTTCCGGTTTGGGTCTGCTCTTGTACCGCCGAGACCGATGTTTCTTTTCGGCTCGGGTCTTCTCTTGTACCGCCGAGATTGATGTTTGTTTCAGCTCGGGGTCGGGTTACGTCTCACCGAGTCGGCTTCTTTGGACTGAGGATGTAACATTCCCCCATAGCCAAGTCTTTCTTTCAGCTCGGGGTCGGGTTACATCCCACCGAGTCGGCTTCTTTGGACTGGGGATGTAACATTCCCCCAGAGCCAAGTCTTTATTTTAGCTCGGGGTCGGGTTACGTCCCACCGAGTCGGCTTCTTTGAACTGAGGATGTAATATTCCCCAAAAGCCAAGTCTTTCTTCAGCTCGGGGTCGGGATACGTCACACCGAGAGACTCATCATCGGCATGGGATCAGAGCATCTCCCCCATGGTCAGCCCTCTATTGGTCTGGGGAGGGGACATTCCCCTAGAACCAAATGTTATTCTCAGCTCGGGGTCGGGTTACGTCCCACCGAGTCGATCATCATCAGCATAAGGGCAAAGCATTTTCTCCACTGGTAGATATCGGGATCCTCGTTGACTGAGCACATGAGGGTGGCAGGAAGGACCAGATTTGCAGCCAGGGCATTTTTCTCTGCGGTTCCTGGAGTGACCACCGACGGATTCATCGGCACACCATCTTTTTTATAGTTCACGGCATCAACTCGCAAACTCGTTGTTACCGAGAAATAGAGGACAGATGTTGATGGTGTTTTCAGGTCTTATGTTATTTAAGGAATACAGCATGGGTAAAAAAAGTAATTCCCTTCTCGGTCGAAATCATTAATACCGACCCGACCACATGAGTAAATGGCCGATCACTTTATGATCGGTAACCGAGCACTTGAGTTCGGATGACCGGGCAATTATCAGATCGGCATAAGCATTCTCAGTTCAAATGACCATTATGACCGACCTCATGAAGACCGAGCATGTGGCAAGACATGCTCCAAAAGATAAGATACCCTACTCTTACAGATAAGATGACAAGCTATCCTACTTTCATGGGATAAACTGATGAGTTAGTATCATAATAGGATAAAGGAATTGCAAGTAGTTTTTGATTAGGTATCCTTATGGGAAAGTGAAATTGTTTCAGTTAGGAAATTCTTGTAGGAGTAGAAAAATGATTTCTACACTATTATAAATAAGGGGGAAAGCATAGGTAAAATGGGGTAACAAGTTGAAAGTTGAGATCAGAATCAAGAACATGATCACTACGATCAAGCTTGTAAACATAAGAGATATCAAAGAAGCGTATCTCAGTAATAAAAGTATCATTCTGTTTGTGTCCGTGGACGTAGGTTGTACTTGATCCGCCGAACCACGTTAATTCTCCTTGTTGATTGGTGCATTTGTCTGTCTTCTGCTAAATTTGCCTTTGGTTCCCACATAACCAAACAAATTCACTATCGAGGGAGGAACCGTCTCGAAAGTAATATTCTCATATTACCCTGAGACCAAAATCCGCCGTCAACAATATATTTTATAAATAAAATTTTCAAGGCCCAGTGTAAGAGACCACTAAAAACATTTAAATTTTTTCTTTTTACAAAATATTAAATGGTTAAAAATAATTTTTAAAAAAATCAATATTTAAAAACCGGAGACGTGAAGCTCAATCCAGGCCACGTTTTTTGGCATCCCAACACGTTATTCTAGAACAGGCAGGCTTAGCTAATTAATTAAAAGTTTCAATTTTGTGGGTGATAATATTTGTATTCGATAGATAGATCATAGATAGGTCCAAAACGCTATTCTAGTCGACTTTTGACATCCTCAAGCTCTCATTACTTTCAAACTAATTAATTGATCAATTTTAATTTAGATAATATCTCTGATACTGCTGTATAAAAATAATGAAATTAACAGAATTAGTTGTAGTAATGGGTAAAAATAACATCAGAATTACTATTATTTTAATTTACTTTGATAGCATGATAAGCAAATCATTGATTTTATTAAAGGATTTCTACTGAATTTGACAGTAGTGACCCCTGAGAAGAAAATAGACAAATTATCATTTTTCCACGTTTGTTTTGAAAATTTAATTTTTTTTTTTAATTTAAAGTTTCAAATGCATTCAGATTTCTTGAAAATGGATAATTTTTCCTAAATTAAATATTATTTAGTGAAAAATTAAATAATTTTTTAATTACAAGTAGAAAATATAACGAATTCAAAATATTCGTGATACACGATATTTAAATTATTCACCAAGTGAAAAAGATGATCATTTTCGAAAAAATATAACGATATTCTTCTTATTTGTGATTTTATTAGAAATTAGGGACCTATATGTAAATTTAATAACTACTATTAAAACCACTCGAGAGTCGAGAGGATCTTTAATATAAACTGCAAGACGTGGTGCAATATGATTGGTCAATAGAGTCTCCAACTGCCACTAACCCATAACTGTATCAAGTAGGGGTGTGCATCGGTCGGTTCGGTCGGTTAATCCTTGATTTTTTAACCGTAACCGAAATTTTCGGTTAAATAAAAGTGTGACCGATTTAACCAATTTATGAGACATAACCATTAACCAATTAACCATTATATTTCGGTCGGTTATGGTTAATTCGGTTATTAACCAATCCAATAAATTAAAATTTAATATATTTTTTTTAAATTTTTAATTAGTAAAATTATATATGATGTAGGTCGGTTCTACCGATTTTTTCGAAACGTTTCAACCGGTTGAACCACTGACACATTAAATTTTTTGGATCATTAATTCGATCACATATCCAATTCTAAAAATACCGATTCTAACTAACATTTGATTAAATATATCTATATTTAATTTCATGCGAAAGAAATATTTTTTAAACCCTCGATGATTGTCACGACCTCAGATTTCCTTCCAAACCTGCCATGTTAGAAATTTTAAGGGTCACGAATCGACCACGATGCAAAATCTACACATTTGAAATTTTATGTATTTTTACCTTTAAATTCTTGAGAGAAATTAAAAAGAGTCAAAACCAAGCTCTTAATGCAGCTTGTCATTTGAATTTTATCAATTTTATTTTCGGGGTAGTATTATCAAATCAATATAACTACAACCAATTGAAAGTTTACATGCAGACTATCTTAACTCTAAAAAATTGAAAGATTAGCACGAGCTAATATATATATATATATATAGTTTAATTTCGGTTAATCGGTCGGTTCGGTTATACGAATCTCATAACCGTAACCGAACCGAATAACCGAAAAAGTTAAAAATTTTAACCGCAATAACCGATTTAACCAAATTAACCGAACCGTAATAAAAAAATGGGTCGGAACGGTTCGGTTAATCGGTTAAAACCGATTAATGCACACCCCTAGTATCAAGTATTAACTAGTAGTTCATTTTTCATTCGTAAAAGTCAGCCACGTTACCTTCATAATTTTTCAGGTGCCTAACTGTGAAAGCTCCCATTAATTTATTATTGTTGTTGAAAATCTTCAAATTTCAAAAATCTAATCAATAATAAATAAGTCGCCAAATAAGCACTGCATCTCCCTCCACTCGGCGCTTGTCTATCTCTGCAACTGTATCATGGCCATGGTTTCAGTTAATGTCGTTGCTTTTATTTCAATCCTCTTTGTCCTGCAACCTTTGATTGCCACAAGCAATTTATTGTCTCCTCTAAGTCCTCTCCTGGCGCCTGCCTTTGGTTTGTTTCTTGAAATCTTTGTTAAATATTATTGCATGCATGGTTCTCTTTCTCTTTCTCTTTCTTTTTCTTTTTCTTTTTTTTAGTTGGTCTAATTCTTCATTTCTTTGATGGGTTTGAGATTTCATGTCATTTTATGAACTGGGTCGATCTTGAATTTGATTTTTGATTATGTAGATGATGTTTATGTTGTTGTTTTGATTTGTGGATACAGATAATGTGTGTGATAAAGTGAACTGTGGAAAGGGAAAGTGCAAGGCTTCTCTAAATAGCAGTTTCTTTTATGAATGTGAATGTGATCTTGGCTGGAAACGGGGCATTATGGATCAAAATGATCATCTCAAATTTCTCCCTTGCGTAGTACCCAATTGTGAGTTCACCCTCCATCTTCCACTTTGAGCTGGTCCCATAATTTCAATTTTATAATCTCTTTGGGCATTTGTATCTTGTATTTTATGAGTTTATATTTGTTTGAAATGTTGTGGGGTTCCAATTATATGCTATGAATTCATGGATTAATTGGCTTTAGAGAGTAATATTTGATTGATTCAGACTAGATTTTTGCTAAAAGGATAGAAGATATGGTGATATTTAAATTCAGGATTAAAATGGAGTCAAAGCATAGAGCCAGAGTAAAATGTTCTGATCAAAAGAAAATGAAAATATGCTAATCACACCTAATTTACTATTGTTTTATTTATTATATCAAGTTAGTGGTACATGCTAATCACACCTAATTTACTGAGTATCGTGTATGGTGAGATTCAATCGATTTTCTCTAATGAGATGTGTAAAAAGTTATAAAGATGTGATGCTCATATCATATCCAAGTTTAAAGATTTGATGTTTTTTATTCTCTTAGTGTGGCATACTTGACCTTCAGATATTATTTTTTTCAATTTATGTTTCGGGTTTAATGGAGAAACGTTTTCACGGTTTTTTTTAATGGTGATTGTTGGCTTTTTTAGGTACAGTCAATCGTGATTGCTCGACAGCACCCTCCCCTGCTCAAGACAAAGCAACCAAGAATAATGAGTCAATCTTTGATAGTAAGCACCATCGAAACTAATAATCTAGTTACTACAGTTAATCATCGTTTGGTATTATCGTTCTAATAGATCAGGTTTTCTCATCCAGTCTGCCGCTGGATTGATTGTGGAGGCGGCTCATGCAATAAGACATCAATGTTCTCATACAGTTGTCAATGTGCAGTGGATCATTATAATCTTCTTAATACCTCTACTTTCCCGTGCTTCAAAGAATGTAAGAGCACATACTAAAAACTAGCTCCTTTCAAATATAAGATTCATTAGTTGCAAAGGCAGCATCATTTGCAAAAGATGATCACTTGGATGGACAAATTTGAGTGGAATTCATTAGATATTTATGACTAGTTGCAAAATTTGGAAGGAACATAATTGATGACTCGAAGTTGATGTGATTTTCAGGTGCTATTGGAATGGATTGTAAAAACTTGGGGGTTTCAATGCCACTTTCTCCATCGCCCCCAGCATCATTGGCCGACAACAGTGAGAATCAAGGTAAGAATGTCAATATAGACTTGCATAAGGGACTTCTTTCCTTTTTTTTCCGTAGATGAAATCAAAAGACAAACCTTATGACCATGTTTTACTGTTTTGCGCTACATTGGTGTTTTAATTCAGCATTTGAATACAAAGTCGTATCAAATGCATAAACTGATTTCTTTTCGCCTATTTTGTCTTGTGCAGCTGCTTCGATTTTGCTCGGAAATGGTCATTGGTTGATACTCCTCATGTCCCTTGCTTGGGTTTTCTGAAGATAGTATAAGTAGATCGATGCTTGAGATGTCTGATATGGACTGTCACTGGATTATTATACGAATGTTGATGATTAGGTTTTTGTTCTGTTGACATTCAATATCTCTGGCCAGCTTTAGTTAGCAGTTTGTTTCCTAGTGTAAATTTCCAGGTGATAAAATAAAATATGATCAATAAACAGGAGGTGGCATGTGCCGAGAGTATATGTCATCTCTCTCACAGCTGGCGGGCCCCAGCATGCCTGCTGTGAGAGAGATGACATATAGACCCGGCACATAATATAATTTTCTAATAAACAGATGCTTTTATTCTCTGTGATTTCAATCATTCTAAGTCCACCTCGTAAGCTCCAGGCTTAATGGGCTTTAGATTCTAGGCCCATAAACTCCAAGATCCCTCATTTGTGGCCCATGTAAAAGATTGGGCTGAGACTCGAATTATCCTCAATTGCTATTTCTCCATCTCCTTTAATACTGTGTGATTGAATGCTTGCTTGATTGATTGATGATCAATCAATCAAACAAGCAGAATCAAGCTGACAAGGTAGCCATTTACTCTCCCCATTTCATCAATCAATTTCTCATTAAACCCCCCTGAGCTAAAACCTGGTCTATCACAGATCACAACTAATTAATACAAAAAAATCTTTCATTACACCGGCGGCGTACAAACACCAGTCACCATATTTGACACTTCTGGACTGCACCTATTGATACTATCATTATACAAAAGACTGTAACAGTCACATTACTGTCACTTTTCTTTAAAAATTTTTTTTTAAATTTCTGTGTGTTGAATTAATGGTAGTTGCTACCTTTGTGTCTCCATTTGCTCTTTTGCTTTTTTGAGTTTTTCCATTTCTTTGATTTTAGCTTTTCCCACAAAGGCCTTCCTTACTTGTTTCAAGTTTCCATTGAACCTCTCACTTTATTTTTTATTTTATTTTTAAAAAATCTTATACACAAAAGTGATCCTTGCTACACTTGCCCTTTTATTTTAAAATTAATTTGCCTTCATCTTCATGTGACGGGAGTGAATCCCACCTTAGACCTACAAGTAAAAACAATTTAGCGTTGTAGTGAATCATGGTCATTGGAACTTGAAGCTAACATAATTTCGCCTATGTTTGTTTTTTTTTTTTTTTCCAATTATTTATGTGACAATGAGAGATGTTGCTATATTGATTGATATATAAAAGCGAGTGTCTATTAACCTAATTGGTGTAGCTGAGGTGCTCGCCTGCGATGTAGCCAATATTTAATTTTTTTTTTGTCTAATTTGAAGTGTGATTATTGAAAGTTGCTTAGCCAGATTGCACTAATCATTATGCCTTTGATTAGGCCAAGAACTCTCTTTTATCTTGTAAAACTATGTCGTTTTTGTACAAACTTTTTTTTTTTTTTTTGGGGTTTAAACAATAGGGATAAATAGTATATGCATGCATGCCCACCCACTTACTTCCAATGAATTTATGTGGTAATAACATTAGCTCACTGATTTCTTATATTTTCACAAATCATGGTATGGTTTAATACCTACTCTAGTTTATCATTTTTATAAAATTGGTTCTTGATAATTTTGTAATTTGAGCCGATCAATCTTATAATATCCAAATTGACGATTGTGAGTAATAATTTTTTTTTAAAAAAATCAACAATAGAGTTATTACAGCCATATTTGAAAGGGGCCCGACAATAGATATGACAATCGGTTGAGGAGGACCGAAATTTTGAGATGAAAAAAATATCTCAAATATCATACCAATTTTTGAATCAGAATAAAAAATCATCCCGATTTAATTTTTTATTCGGGATTAAAAATAAACCTGAATCTCGCATTGAACGGTACAATATCTCAAATTTCAATTAGAATTCGAGATTTCTTGGGCAGGGAGCCATGTGATATAAATGAACAAATCATACCCTTTTTATAAAAATCTAAAACGTAGGTACCCCAAATGATAGTATTCCCAATTTGTATGGAGTATGTGGAGAAGACTTTCAAGAAAAGAATCATTAGGAAACGAAACATGGCATGAAATATTGAATGAGCACGTCTGTTTAAATGTTTTTGATGGGATATTTGAAGAAACGTGATTCTTGATTATTCAATGGATTCATTAATGGGCATAAGTTACAATTAATTACAAACCAGACCATTTGTGAAGTGAGTTGAAATTCGGATTGAGTGAGTTGGGGAATCTCCCAGTCATTTAAAAGACTCACTCAGTATTGATAATGTGCATTGGGAATGGCATGCTTGCTGCTGCCACCAGTAGAGCTGTAGAGGTGTATTTAATCAAAGATTCCACTCATATTTGCCTTTGAAATTATAAGGTTTAGTTATGAAAACCAAACCTAGATAATGTTATCGGGAAGGTTTTAACATTATATTGATAATGAGTTGGCCGAATTTTCCAGTGGCTCCCACAAGAGATTTGGTTCAATTTCTTGTAGGCGCGGATAGAATTATATTGCTGATCCCGGTTCAATCACGGAGTTGGAATGAAAAATCATCAATTTGAGTTTTTTTTTTAGAAATGAATTGATACGTTTCATGAATTCTAAACATAAAATTATCTCGAATTCTTATCAAAAATTTTAATATTATCGAAAATTAATATGAATTTTGTACCGAATAGTATAAGATCTTGAATTCTAACTATGATTCGAGACGAAAATTATTCATGAATTTCTACCTAATTTTTTAATCCCGAATCCTGTATCGGAAACCAAGATCTTAGGTTTTGTCATTGTAGGCTCTTTTTTTTTTTTTTTTACTATAATGAAGGTATTTTTAATTTAAGGTTGGTGATCTTTGGTTACATTTCATAATTTATCAAAATAGTAGGGACATTTATTTCTCATCCACACAAAAAAGTTGCCACAAACAGTAAATTTTGTGAAGCAAATTCAATGGATCATGTATCAGTATCACTATCTTCTCTCTCTGACCTTTGGAGGTTGGTAGTGTGTTTTAATCTTCATTTAATCTTCTCTTTCTATACTCATCAGTTTTATGGCACTGTCCCATGTCATCATCAGTTTTATGGATAAATATTTATTTCACCATTTGCTAAAACTTTCTCACACACCCACATCACATTAAATACGTACATATCAACAAAACCCTAATTAATTGGCTTACAAGTGTTTGAAATTAATCTCTAACCTTATCTTCTTCGTACACTCCCATCATCAAGTTAATTTAAACTTTAAAATTAACTGTTCTTTAACATATATACCTGTTAATTATTTAACATATATAACTAATACAAACAGGTTACTTACTTACAAGTACTAAAACAATATATACTCAAGAAGGGGTGAATTGGGTACTTCAAAGATAATTTGTGGAAAATAAATTCTTTATAATTTTTTAGATATGGATAACAAAAGCTTTACCAAATATTATAAACAATCAATTTAAAGTTATGACAATTGCAAAGCAAATACGTTTAGAGGGGAGAAACGCAAAACCAAATTTATAATGGTTCAGCAAAGAAATCTCTTGCCTACTTCCACTCTCTTCAAACTCGCTTGAAGGTTACACTAAGTCTCAACAACTTTTACACCGAGAGATCTTTCTTCCAAGGCTCCTCTCACACCTTTACAATAATTTCACCATTGAGAGTTCTCACTATTCAACACAATGGACTTTCACACAAGTGTTTGAATAAAAGAAATGTGTTTACTTAATATTTGAAAACTCACAAAAGATTACAAAGATTTGAATGTGAGTTTATTACCCAAATGAAATTAAGCTCACTGAAAATATGTAAATGTATGAGCTTTTGATTTTGATAGTCAAAGAATGAAGAAGATGTGATACTCAATTTGTTCTCTTATAAAAAGATGTTTAGAAGTTGTAAGAATGCAAGAAAATATTTTCGGAGACGTTAAAAAGTTGTCTCAAAATGAAATGACGCTTAATTTATTGGTGAAAATCTAAGCAGCCTCGATTTCCGGTGCAGAGACCGATATGTCAGTCTTCATGGGCCATATGTTAGTATTTGATCCAAACAGCTACTGAATAGTTACCGTTGAGCATTAAATTCAAGCAATCTATCGGATTATTGACTGGTATGAAGACCGATATGGAGCCTTACCGGTTCCCGTAACTACGCAAAATACAGGCTCACCGATATGACACCGGTATGCCGGTCCTTTTGGATTCGTCGTTTGTCTTTTTAGATCAACGGTACTCTAAATGCTTACATTTAGAGTCATATGTTACGACACTTTGTATTTGTTTGCTTCGAAATCTTTTTAGCTCTTTTACACGAATGTAGCATCGGAGTCGTGAGTGTTGCAGCTGTTGGGGATATGCCAGGGGTGTTCATAAGATCGGGTCAACCCGCGACCTGACCCGGCCGGGTTTGCAAAATAAAAAAAATGATTTCGAGTTAGACCCGACCCGTAAAATCGAATCGGTCGCGGGTTCAATGTAAAAAATCGGGTTTGACCCGACCCACAATTAATGATTTTTCCCTTTTCCTCTTTAGTTAATTTATCATAATTTGGTTAACTACAAATTGTATCAAAATTATATCATAAAAATATATATTATGTATTTTTCCGACCCGATCCACGCGGGTTACACTTTAAAATTTCATGTTTCGGGTTCTCCGACCCACATGACTCGACCTGATCGGGTCTAAGAAAATAAAAATAAAAAACTGACCCGACCCGACCCGTGAACACCCTTAGATATGTCTTTGAACCAATCATGACATATGGTTCAATAATATTATCCTTATGTAAATATAGTCTTCCAATTAGTCATACATTTATTTACGATTAATATAATGTCGATTTTATAATATTTTGGATCTGTTCAGTTGCTATCATACACTTTATGCAAATGTGATCTCGTGATGTATTTCATGGCTAGGGTCTATTTGTAAAACGTTGTAGATATGATTACAAAGTTTCAATTTAAATACATATGAATATGTTCTCGATAGATATAATATCATCACAGATGATCACATCGAATGACTGTCATATGAGTGACACGTCTCATGTCACAATAGCATGAGCATGTGTAATACGTTTGAGAAATAAATTACTGAACTTGACCAAACGTAACGAATCACAAGACCGATTATCCGCAGTCAATGATTTACTGCATAGCCGTACTGGTGTACCACTAGTTCTTTGACCTGAGATGTCACAACTGATGACTGATGTATGTATTAAGACGCATCGTTCACTTGTATATATTACACCGGACTAGTCATGCCTGGCGAAAAATCTTACCAGAAACTGTCTAAGAATGACAACGTCATGATACAACTCAATGTCAGTTGCGACGCTTTTGCAACAGTATCATGACTAATCATCCTAAGGTCTATTACATATTTACCATATAAGAAGATATATTATATTATAGAAACTGCTCATTTCATTCATAATAAAATATTTACAAAAGTATTTTCAAGGAAATACAAACGGGAATCGGCGCTCTGAGCACCAATCCCAACAAATTTTTTGACTTGGACAAGTGTCAAGTCCTTAAATTTACACATGGCATCATGTGATTTTGCAAAGTATCAAGCTTATATTAAATATAAGATTTGATTTTGTATTTAAGATTAAATATTTATTTATTTATAAATAAATAGAATATCTAGATATTTATTTTACTTTAATTATGACAAAATTTTGATTTGGTCATTTGTTAATGTCTTAAGGTGATACTTAGCACCATGATTTGTTGACAAGTGTCAATATCTTTTAAAATCCACCAAATTAGATATTTTATCAATGATGTGGAATTAATTGAAATACTTTATGTATTTATATTACTTATTTAATAAGATTAAATATAAAATATTTTATTTTATATTTAATATTAAGCAAATATCTTAAATACTTTTAAATAACATATTAGCTTTGGACATCTGATAAGTGACTTATTTAACTCGTTACTTGAAGTCTCGTGACTTGTAACTTATTAAACAAAATGACTTGTAACTTGTAATAATGGGTGGAAGTCACCATGTGACTTAAGTTAAAAGTTATTATGTATTTAATACATATATAAACAAGTTTCACTACACTTTTGGGAGCTCAACATTACACATAGTTCACACTTTAGTTAGCTTGCGGATCTTGTTTTCACAAGTTTTGGATAATCTCTAAAATTATAACAAGAAGTTTCATCAAACCGATTTAGTGTGTGGATACGCTTGGAGGCAATCGGAGATGGTTCGTTTTTCGGATTAGCTCATGGAAGGTATACATGTTATACTATTCTTTAATTACGTGTGTGTGTTGCTTTTATTGCGTAAAAGAATAATTTTAAGAACCTGTAAAGATCGGTTATGATCCTTCGTGTGTTTTTTTTGCACGGTTCGTGTGTGTGTGTTTGTTGATTTTATTGTGTAAAAGAAAATTTATAAAAACTCATAAAGATCGGTTATTATCCTTATTGTGTTTTTTCCGCATGATTCGTTTTACGACCGTAGTCACGGGAAGGGAAATTGTTTCTCACCTTCAGCAGCATCAAAATCCTTCATATAATATAATGACACTTACAATAGTTAGATTGGTAAAAATAAGTGTTTTCAAAACTCAGCGTCTGAATCCAAGTCGTGTGATGTGTACTATGGGCTTGCCCACCCCCTTACCTTAAAAAACAAATACAGACATGGTCATGGTAGATTTTAACTAGTTATTTTCAATAGTACAATATTTATTGAATACCACCCATGAGTAATCGGCTAAATGGTAAAAACTCTTGTTCGATCAGAAAGGAAATGAGTTTGAGTCTTTATATAGTCTCAAGATCAATAAACTTAATGATTCGAGTATCAAGATCCCATTTTCAACCTCATTTCATAAGTCGGGGTTGTGAAATTGAGATTTTAATGATGATATTGAAATCCATATCTCCTATCAACCCACTTAATCTCTTCTTTATCACACTCTCTTGACCCAATAACCTAAAAAATATTATGCAACGTTTTCTTGGCTTAGTTTTTTATAGAGGAAAATGGCTCCTAATCATAAAAACAATCATGTTTCATGTTTTATAAGGCTTAAAAGAAGAAACAATAACTATCTCTCACTTTTCTCACAAAGTGCGATTTTTCTTTGTATATTTTGGGTGCATAATGAATGGTGAAATGTATATAAAGTTGTATGTGACTAAAAGATACAAGTGATAGCTCTTACATTCCTATAAATGCCTTGGATCTCTCTTTAAATTTGCTTGCTTTATTTATTTATTTTTTCCCAGATGCAAATAGGCAATGATAATGATTCCATTATTCCTCTTCTTTTTTTCTTTTTTTTTTTTATTGTTGTTTTATGTGGGTGTCTTAGGCAAAAGTGCTCGATGATTAAGTAGTAATGTGGATCATGGCAACAAAGTATAGTTTCATACTTTCATAGTATAAAAATGGCGGGAAATGATTACTTTATACTTGAAACCCAATTAATATTTAATTTATATCATATTGTAACTAGACAACATTGTTTAATCTTAACATTATTTTTTAAAAAGAAAATTTAATTTCAATATGATCATCACATTTTGATTCAATCGGAGCTTATTCAACTGATTTGGTCGAGTGATTTTCAAGTAGTTTTATTAAGTTTGTCATCCATATTCGAATCCTATGAAAAAAATAGTGTTAAACATTCAATGTAGATTTTGCCTGCCTTATCTTTAAAAAAAAAATCTTAGCTCATATAATATTGGGTATGTTTAGTATTGTCGTTTGACATGTGGTGAGATGACAACTGTATTTGGGTCAAAACACAATTTTTAAGTATTTGATTAATGATGAAAATTATGATTATTAATCGTGATTTATTTCAAAAAGTGAATTTTACAAAAGTTAAAAATTTTAGTTTTTCCCCGTCAATAAAATATTAAAAAAAATGTATTGTAATTATTTTTTTCGCATAAATCAAAATTTCATAACACTATTTATAAACAACAGTTTGTTCACCACACCAAATAGAGCCATTGTTTAATAAAAAAAAAATGTCGCATAATGACATCATTAAACAATTGTCTCTAAATCCTCTGCAGAATGGAGAAGAATAGGAATTAAAGAAATAAACTTGAAAAAAAAAAATTAGTGATTCCTATTGAAGCTAATAAAAGCTATTAGATGAATATTATCGCATCATGATTCATGGGACCAAGTTCATTCAATTTAATATGACCAGATAAGAGAATATATCCATTTGATGGTGGACCAATTTCAATGCAAAATGATTGCCCCAATGGTTTTTAATTATTGGGGTTTAAATCTTGAGATAGCTAAATAGATTAAAAATAAATTTGAATCTTGCTTACATCTTTATTTTTATAAAAAGAAAAAATTGGATTTATATTCGTTCACATGAATATGGTAGGAATTGAGTTGTTTTTATACTATAACCATTTAAAAAATAATTTCGGGCCAAAAAGTCCACTATTTTAAACATCATAATCAAATAACTCCCACAATTATAATATTCAATGTATCTTCTTTGCCAATTTTTTTTTTAACAAAAAAAAAAGAAAGAAAAAAAGAAATAAAGGAATAAAGGAAAAATAACTTTTTTATTCATTTAATGGAGGATAAAAAGAATTTCCCTAACCCATCTAGACTTGTTCGAATTGTTTTAGAATTCTTAAGATTTTTTTTAACCGAAACCCATTTGCACACCCTTATTTATTATCGATGTATCGATCGGTACACAATGATATTAGTTTTTATAGAACTCTTTGATTATTAGAACACAATTGTTTAATTAATAAATTAAAGGGAATCAAATCCTCCCACTTGCCTGAATTTGAGGTTTTGAACTTGATTAGCAAACTAAAGGCTTCATCATAGACAAAGTATTATAATGAGCATGTGCTCATTTTTCATTCCTAAGTGAACAGAGATGATGATGGTCTAGTCCATCACAAATTTCAATAAACTTGTTCAATGAAACTCCCCAATTTTGTACTTTTTTTTATTATTTTTTTTTAAAATTATTTGTTGGTAGTAACCAATAGAATGTTTGGCATTTACATTGACAAAGTACTAACATTCACTCCAGTTACTCATTGTATAGGCCCACTCATGTGCTTCGTCACTCATCAAAATTTAATTATCATTAACATACTTTTTTTTTCATTGTTTGAAACTCCACCGCGAAATCATATTTTTCGAATTTAAATAGAGCATGTAAAATATCCAGCTGTCCCAGAATCTTACAAGAAACGCACTCTCTAAATTCGAACTCATGACCTCAATGTGAGATTCTGAACCTTGCACCACCAAGTCACGTCGTTTTGAGACTATCATTAACATACTACTAGTACTATATGTTATTTTTTTATATATAGTTTTAAAGTTTGAATTACTATAATTTTATTATTCAATTATCGCGATTTCATGAGAGTAGGTTTCTATACAAATAGTTATGATTTCGCTATTTTTAATCGGAAAGTGGAAATATTTCTTAAAAGATAGCGTACAAAATATCTCAGAGAATCATTTTTGTTCAGCTCTCATCCACTCTAGCCTAGGTTCAATATGAAATGTTAAATAATTTTTGAAAATTTCCGATTTATCACAAATCGCTCAAAATAATTTACTCCAATTTACGGTTAAACTGTATAATAACAAACATGCTTCATTTTTCTCTTTTTTTTTTTTTTTTTTTTTTGTCTTTAAAGGAGCCTTCAGAAAATAGGATCCAAATGTCTCTTCATGATCTTTGATTCATGGAGAAGAAACAAACGATCAAAAGAAAAGGCCAGACTGTTGTGTGTTTAAATAACCTTTTTATGTTCTCAAACTAATGAAGATGAAACCGGCTGAGAGCGGAATGATTAAGTTGCCAGTCACGCCTAAAATCTCCATTAGGTAAAAAATTTTAAGGGTAATACATATGGATCCCTATATTTGTTTTATTTTATAAATAAATATATATTTTATCTATTTATATCAAACAAGCCTCTAAACTCAATTGAAATGACTTAAATACCCTTTAATACATGTAATAGTATAAGAAGAGAATCAAGTGATGAGGTCGAGCTAAAAATGGCTTAAAAACATATCAAAACAAGTGGAAAAACTTGATATCGCCCTAATTAATTATCGAAAACACAAAAATATGTTCCATTTAGATACAAATAGAATGGTCTCCATGAAAAAATTTCCCATCAAAGTAGCAGCAAATCGAGTATTATTTTCCCCTAAACTTGTTCTAAAATTAATGGAACAAAGTAGAAAGTTTAGTCCCAACCTAATTCATTTATCAGGACACAAAATAAAGCATGACCTCTAACCTAAATGGGACGGGCTCCTCTATTTTGGTATGATAGTAAGGATGCCATGTCCCTAAGGGGTGTGATTCAGTGGCTAAGGGTTTATAACTTGGTTGTTAGGTCGTGAATTCGAGTCCATAAATATATTTATTGTAAGAACCTGAGACAATTGAGAGTTTTATCTGCTCCATTAAGTCCGAATCGGGTGGTTTGACGGCTGAATTTTTAACGTTTCTAAAAAATATATTAGAGATGTCCCATCTCATATTGATCTCGTCCCCATTCAGAAATAAACATATATCTTGAATTTGATTGATTTTTTTTAATCGACATAAAAAATCATCAGAATCTTGACTAAAATTTGTATTTGTGATTATTTTTTTGTTTCGGGATTTTGGATTTTTTTTTTTTAAAAAAAAAAAAGATCTCACAAGCTAGGGACTTATGTGTTACAAATGGATAAAATATATATTCGTTTGTAAAAATATGGAAAAGGAAAACCATTTGGCAAGAGCAAATTATTACAGTACGAGAATGGGTGTCAAAACAAAAAAAATAAAAATAAATAATAAGTGGGGGGTGTGAGCGGGAAATTTTGTCAGTGCTCGTGGTTCGTGTTTGTCTGGCACAGATAAAGCCAAGGCCTGAGGCTTCGCTGATCTCAACAATGGGACATTATCACCTGCCACAATTAACTTCCCCATTATTCTTACACGTGTCATTCTGCTGTTGACTTGACCCACCTGATGTGGATAGCCGGGTCTTGATCCGGATGGTGAAATGGAGTGAGAACATCAAAGGATGAAGATTCGTCTTTGTTTGGGTCCCTTCTATTAAACGACTAGAAGAAGAGTGATCAAAATTATTGGAATCGATAAAAGAAGGAAATAATGCTATGTACTATGATTTATTTATATATGTTTCTTTCTAATGATGTGATATTTAGATTTTTTTTTTTTTTAAATCATTGGAAACTCTAGCTTCAGATCATCAATTCCGGACTTAATCGCAGTACGTAAAATCTTTGAATATCTCATACTCTTACAAGAAATGCACTTTCTAAATTCAAACTCAGGATCTCAAGGTCAGATCTTAAATCTTACACCACAAAATCATGCCTATTGGAACAATATGATATTTAGATCTCAAAATAGTGGCGTCCAATTTATATGTGTTATTTAAGATTTTCTCGAATATGTAATGATGAGGTATTGATGACATATTATCTATATCATTTTAGATTTTTTCGAGTGTGTCTAATTCGATAATGAGATACTAACGTGGTGTTATTTGTACAAATTAAAACTCGAATTGAACTGATCCATTTTATAAACTAAAAAGAATCCATCTATCTATCAAA
>SKCR01011563.1:0-51108 GCA_019454045.1 Zanthoxylum bungeanum | reverse complement strand
AGAATTCACAACCATGGATAGTTTTATAAATTTCAATTTTCCTAAAGCTATTTTCGTAATTTTATTTACTTGTTTTTAAGTTTAAAGTCACCACCCAATCAATCAATCAATCTGTTAGATATTAGTACTCATTTGGCCTCATAAAATTAATAGCTAGGTATTAAGTCCCCGTGGGATCGATATTTTTTGTACTATTTAAACGATACGTGAGTTTGCATTATATGCTTGTGACAACGCCGGTCAAGTTTTTGGTGCCGTTTCCGGGGACTTATTTATCTTTCACTATTAGTTTTGGGATTAGATACATTTACTTGTATCTAATTTCTTTTACTTATTGTTTTTGTTTTCTTATGTTTCAGGTTCTCAAACACTACATGAGACGAACCAGAAATTTTGAACCCCGACCGCTTGACCCAGAGATTGAAAGAACTATCAAACAGTTGAGAAGGGAAAGGCGAGAAGGCCAATAACCAATCATCAACATGGAACCTGAACCTTTGGAGGTTGCACCACCAATTCCCATTCGAGACAAAACCATTCTGGTGGTTGACGGCCTCATTTCCTGTATTGTACTTCCTCCCTTACCAGCAAATGCGTGTGACATTAAAACATGCATTCAGATGATTCAGTAGTCAGTTCAGTTTGGGGGAATGCAACTGAAGATCATAATGCCCACATCAGCAACTTCCTGGAAGTTCGCGGCACTTTAAATTACAAACGAGGAGCTGAAGAAGTAATGAGACTGCGGGTTTTTCCATATTATTTGAATGACAGAGCAAAAGCTTGGCTACATTCACTACCAGCAGGTTCGATCACAACTTGGAACACTCTAGCCACCAAATTCCTTGCAAAGTACTTTCCACCAGTCAGAACAACAAAACTGAGGAATGACATCACATCTTTTGTACAACTTGATTCGGAAACTCTTTATGAAGCTTGGGAAGGGTACAAAGAATTGCTCCGGAAATGTCCTCACCATGAGATTCCAAAATGACTTCAAGTTCAAACTTTCTATAATGGACTTTCTGGACTGATGAGAACCACAATTGATGCTGCTGCTGGAGGAGCTTTAATGGCAAAAGGAGAAGATCAAGCCTGGGACCTAATCGAAGAAATGGCCAACAATAATTCCTTGTGGCCAATAGAAATGAGCATGATCCAAAGAATTACAAGAATTTATGAAGTTTGAGCCAGTACAGCAGTGAATGCCAAGCTGGATCAGATATGCAAATTCATGGAGACTCTCAGCATGCAAAGCAATATTGGATCCATAAGTTCACTAAATGGAAGAGCACCAGAACCAAACCTACTTGAAGAAACAATGAATTTTCTCAAAAATTTCAACAAACAGGGGAACAATCCATATTCCAACACCTACAACCCAAGGTGGAGGAATCATCCTAATTTTTCATGGAGAAGCAATTCAGGGCAAAAGAACTATCCGCCACCTGGATTCCAGCAACAGAACAAAGGCCATGAGTTTGAAAAAGAACCAGAAATGAATGAATGGATTGCATGAATGTTTAAAAAGCAACAAGAAGCATATGATGCTATGTTTTAAAGCCAATCCGCCTCCATCAAAGCACAGGAGAATCAAATTGGATAATTGGATAATGCTCAGAGTTACAGACCGCCAAGAAATCTTCCCAGCAACACAGAGCCAAATCCAAGGAACATGGGGAAGGAGCAATATCATGCCATCATTTTAAAAAGCGGTACTGAAATCAACAAAGATGTTGGAATCAAGGAAACAATTGAAGAAGTTATAAAAGAGGCAGAGCAACAGATGAAGGAAAAATAAGCAAAGGAAAAAGAACCATAAATAATCACTCTACCTCCACATTTTCCACAGCGACTTCAGAAAAACAAACTGGACAAGCATTTGCTCGTTTCTTGGAGGTTTTCAAAAAGCTGCATATCAACATTCCATTTACAGAAGCGTTGGAACAAATGCCCAGCTATGCCAAATTTATGAAAGATATTCTTTCACAAAAGCGGAGATTGGGAGATTACGAGAGAGTAGCATTTTTAGAAGATTGCAGCGCTATCATCCAGAGGAAGCTTCCCCCAAAGTTGAAAGATTCTGGTAGTTTTACCATTCCTTGCATCATAGGAGAGCATAACCTCAGTAGGGCTTTGTGTGATCTAGGTGCGAGTGTTAACTTGATGCCTTTTTCTATTTTCAGGAAACTGCAGTTCGGAGAAACAATGCCCATCTCAGTCTCACTACAACTTGCTGATAGAACGCTCGTATTTTTGAGAGGTGTAGTTGAACATGTGCTGGTCAAAGTTGACAAATTCATTTTCCCAGCAGATTTTATTTTCCTTGATATGGAAGAAGATGCAGACGTGCCGATCATCCTCGGGAGACCATTCTTGGCTACATGTAGAACCATTATTGATGTACAGAAAGTAGAACTAACCATGAGGGTACAGGACCAAGAAGTAACATTCAATGTTTTCAAGGCCATGAATTTCCCAGATGATGAAAATAATGAGGAATGTTTCAGACTTGATATGATACACAGTACCATTCAGAACTCTAACGCAATGTAAAGTTCTACTGGCAAACTTAAAACCTCTCAATTGTCTGTGAAGCCTGAAGATAAAGCGTACTGCGCACTGAAGAAGCCTATTCTTGCACTATAAGCAATAGAAGAGGAATAGTTCCACCAGTTCAATAAATTGGAGGAATTTCACATATAGCCTTTTGAGAATGCCAAATTGTACAAAGAAATGGCCAGGAAAAGACATGATGAAAAGTTAGTGCGCATACAACTGGAACCAGGGCAGAAGGTACTGTTAAACAAATCAAAGTTGAAACTCTTCCCATGGAAGCTAAAATCATGGTGGTCGGGTCTATTCCTAATCACTAAGGTTTTACCAGATAGAGCCGTTGAGATACATGATCCCGACTCCAATAAAACATTCAAGGTTAAAAACAAGCGTGTCAAGCACTACTGTGGAGAATCATTTGAGCGATAAAAAGAAAGTATCACAGTTTCAGATCCACCCTAACGTTCGGACAGTCACGTCTAATTGACAACGTTAAACTTAGCGTTAGCTGGGAGGCAACCCATGCAATTTGTGTATATTGGGTAAAGTTGAACATACACCAGAAACTGCTTGGACTGTACAACGTTGATGGATTTTATGATTTTCTTTGTGTGTTTCTTGATGATGCCCGAAGAAATGAGTTCGTGTCAAAACCTGTAAAAGAACTCATCTTCACTGCCAGAACTGCCCCAGATTTAATTGACCAAATCTTAGCCTTTGAACCACAAATTGACCCTATCATTTCAAAGATAAATTGGTCCGAGAACGATCGTGGTAAGAGGTGTCGGATAAATATGGATCTTAACCTTTAACTTTTCATTTAAATGTAGAATTTCAGCTAACCAGGTATTGTGTTCTAAACTCTTCTTCTATTGTTTAAGACATTGTGAACAACGTTTCATTTAGGTTTGGGGGAGGGGAATAGTTAATATTATATTATTTTTATTGTGTTATTTTTAGTCTAAATTTTTCAAAAAATTAAAAATTCTTACAAAAAAAATCAAATTTTTTTTTTGTATTTTTGTGTTTTTAACATGACTAATCAGGTGAAATTCGTTTGAGATAGCTGTGTAAGGAATTTCCACTCCTGAGACGTATCTCAACCTATTTCGGAACAAGTTAATTTTTGTTTATTTCCTTTTGAATTTTTTAATTTGTGAATTCTCTATAATACAGACTAAAATGGATCTTCATATGCTCAGTTGATAGGTATTATCGACATGCATGGTAACATACGAACATGAGTTGTAATTGACGAGTTTGTAATATTCAGTGATCTGGTTTTATTGGAGGAAGCATCTTTAAAAAACGTTTGAGATCCGAATTATTAAGTTGTAAGGGTGTTTTTACAGGTAGTGCCCTAAAACCAACTGGTTATCGAAGATGTTGCAAATATATATATATATATATCTGAAGTCTGAGTAATTAAGTCCGTAGGGGTGTCTTAACACCTAGTTCCCTAAAGCCAACCGGTTGGGGAGTCATTGGCCCAAAGCTCGCTACATAGATGAATGATATTGTATATAAATAAAAAAATCAAAAAAATCAAAAAAAAATCAAAAAACATTATTCCTTGCTTAAAAAAAGATGTGAATTTTGATAAAACTTTAGGATAAAAATATTATACTCTTCTCAACTACACTTGTGGCTATTCAGGGCAAAATGAGTTGATTAATATTTTTTTGGCTGTGTATATTAAGAATGGTAAAAATAATCGGAGGATTTACTTATTCGGTAATTTAGAAAGAAAGAAAACAACTACTAACTTGGATAAGAAGTTTCACCTATTTAGTCACTAACTTCTTTAGTTTTACTATTTTTTTACTTTTATAAAACGTTTGTGGGTATCGTCGATGTAAACCCTCACGATACTACAACTCGTCCACTAGGGACACCTAGGGGTAAATGCAAAATGCAACTGTGATCCCTACGAAAGTGGCTTAGTTTAATTTTAATTGTTTATTGTATTTTATTTTATTGTTTTGCTCGAGGACTAGCAAAATGTTAGGTTTGGGGGTATGATGAGCGGAAAATATTTCAATATTTACCGCCCCTTTTACCTAATATTTTGTTTAGTTTCTCGGGTTTGATGAACGTTTTGATTTTTTTATGTGTTTTGTAGATAAATAAAGTATCGGGACTTAATGGAATCAACTCAGGGATAAAACGATGAAATCCGGAGCAAAAAAATGACGAAAATGAAAATTTACTATACATGTCACGAAGTGCAGTCCTAAATTCCAATTTTGCGCAAGTTTGGTATTTTGGCCATAACATTTTCATCCTATATCCGATTAAGATGATTCAAGTTGCAGATTAAAGAAGACTCAAAGCTCTACAACTTTGAAGTACAAAATAATTTCAAATTCTAAATTTTTCATCACCGAAATTGATGAATAATCTAGTATATTTTGTGTAATTACTATAGTCATTTTCAAAATATAATAAAATAAATAAATAAAAATTTTCAAACTTCCACCAAACGTTCAATTGGTGCCATGTTTGGTGTCATGTTTGGTGCTATGTTTGATGGAGCAATTGGTGGAGAAATTGGTGGATGTTCAGGTTTGTCCAAGATAACACTGTAAAGATTTCCTCCATTGTGCCCAAGCCACCTGGCAAAACAATAAAAGTATCAGCACGGCTAATCATTTCTACCAATCGTTCAGACATACCTGGCATAATTAGTTCCTCTCCGTTTGATGATCCAATAAGATTCGCCTCCGCCAAGGGTTTTGGGATGATTCCCAAGACTTGACTGCCACCTTCTTGTACAGCCTTTGAAACGATCCCCATAAGTCCAAGATTGCCACCGCCATATACTAAGTGCATATTCCTTGCAGCTAAGGCTCGGCCCAATTCCTGTGCTGCCGCTACATATTCTCGTTTAACACCAACACTAGTACCGCAAAACACAAAGATATTTTCAACTTGTCTTCTTGAAGTGGCTTCCATTTTTATCTGGATGCCTTTAAAAGTGTAATGATGAATTGAATTTATAACACCTGAAAAGGGTGAGTAAAAATAATAGCACTAGTACCTGCCAAATGACAATTATTAGTTCAACAGTAAAATAAATCGTGATAGTCAAAAAGGTCTGGATCATGTCGGAGAAAATAAAAGAAAACAACAAAACGAATCACAATTTTTAGGAAAAGACAAAGAGATATAATATTTACAATAATTTACAGCTTGATTGATGACTATGCGTCAGGGACAAGCTTCCCATCCAATTTTCTTATAAATTGGCAAACAGGGTCTTTTAGAGTCAGATTCCCGAAACTTAACTATTGTCTTTCTTTTTGGAATTGTGTATATAACACGCAAATTTTCTGATACACATATCCACTGGGATGTGTCTTAAGAGTCTTAGATATGTCATCCAAAGACTCATTACTCAAGCCATCCCTAATGAAAATAATCTTATCTTCACGGTTATCAGACACCATTCCTAAAGAACGATAACGAGTATCACAAAACATACGAGCACATTTATAACAAACACACATTCTTTTGGCTCTTCTCTTTTTAGCATAAATGCTTCTTCCTAAACCAGGTAGACGTGAAATAAAAGACTTAGAAGACTCACCTGCCAATCAGACCCGTGCTTCAATAATCCAACGAATGTCAGTATGAATACCCTTGATCATCAGCAGTCTCATCCGTTCCATGCGAGCTTTGTAGACTTTCATCAGAGATTTTTGAAGGAGAGAAGGAAATTGCTTGTGAAGATTTGCAAGAACTTCTTCCATCCTGAAATGACTTAACCTATAAAAACTACACACAGAAAATGAAATCACACCGAGTCACAATATATAAACAAATTGCATGGGTTGCCTCCCAGCTAGCACTAAGTTTAACGTCGTCAGCTAGACGTGACTGCCCAAACGTTAGGCTGCAACTGAAAGTGTGACACTTTCTTTTTATCACTCAATTGATTCTCCCCAGTAGTGCTTGACACGCTGGCTGTTAACTCTGAATGTGTTGTTGGACTTGGGGTTGTATATCTCAACAACTCTGTATGGTAACACCTGAGTAATCACAAATAGACATGACCACTTTGATTTCAGCTTTCCAGGAAAAAGTTTTAACCGTGAATCGTATAACAACACCTGCTGCCCTGGTTCTAGTTATCTGCACAGTAATTTTTATCATGCCATCTCTTGGTCTTTTCTTTGTACAATCTGGCATTCTCATAAGCCTGTAGGCGAAATTCCTCCAATTCATTGAGTTGGTGAAGTCTTTTCTCTCATGCGGCTTGTGGATCAAGATTCAACTTCTTCAGTGCCTAGTACGCCTTGTGTTCAAGTTCAACTGGCAGATGGCATGCTTTCCCAAACACCATTTGATATGGGGACATACCAATAAGTGTATTGTAAGCTGTCCGATAGGCCCATAATGCGTCATCTAGTTTTTTAGACCAGTCATTTCTTGTGGATCCAATGGTTCTTTCCAAGATTCGTTTGATCTCTCTGTTTGAAACTTCCACCTGTCCATTTGATTGTGGATGATAGGCAGTAGCAACCTTACGAGTAACTCCGTATTTGGATAGAAGTGCATCAAAGTATCTGTTGCAGAAATGTGTGCCACCATCGCTGATAATCGACCGAGGTGTTCCGTAGCGAGTGAAAATATTCTTTTTAAGCAATTTTATCACTACTTTTGAATCATTGGATGACAGTACAATTGCTTTAGCCTATTTGGAGACGTAGTTTACTGCAACCAGTATGTACAGGTTTCTGAATGATGGAACAAAGGGTCCCATGAAATCAATACCCCACACATCGAATATCTCCACTTCCAGAATATTTTGCAAAGGTCATTCATTTCTCCTTAAACCCGTTCTTTGGCACCTGTCACATTGGAGAGAAAATAGATAAGCATCTTTAAAAAGAGTGGGCTAGAACAAACCTGATTGTAGGACTTTGGCTGCCGTTTTGTTCCCACTGAAGTGTCCGCCATATAATGATGAATGATAGTGTTGCAGAACACTGTTGACCTCCTCATATGGAACACAACATATCAGTAATTGATCAGCACAATGTTTGAACAGGTACGGTTCATCCCAGACATAATGCTTGACTTCTTTGAAGAACTTCTTTCGTCGCTGAGTTGTCCATTCCAACGGCCATTTTCCTGACACTATGTAGTTGACATAGTCAGCATAACAAGGGACTTCCTACTATTTCATGGCAAACAGCTGTTCATATGGAAAATTTTCTTTCATTGTCAATTCATTGCCAGCTGTTTCTCCATTCTCGAGCCTCCATAAATGATCTGCCACTTGGTTTTCTGTCCCTTTTCTGTCTCGAATCTCCACATTGAATTTTTACAGAATAAGTATCCAACGAATCAATCTAGGTTTGACATCTTTCTTCGCAATCAAGTATTTGATTGCTGAATGATCTGTGTAGACCACCACTTTGTGACCCCGCAGATGAGAACAGAAGTTGTCAAAAGCGAACACAACTGCAAGCAACTCATTTTTAGTGGTTGTGTAGTTGAGTTGAGCCTCATTCAGAGTTCTGCTCGAGTAATAAATGGTGTGGAAAATCTTTGACTTGCGCTTTCCCAAAACTACACCTACAATAAAATCACTAGCATCGTACATCACCTCAAATGGAAGGGTCCAGTCTGGTGCTAGTATGATGGGAGCAGAAGCTGTTTTAGGATCTCAAAAGCTTCCTGGCATTATTTGGTGAAGTTGAAAGGCACATCCTTCTCCAGAAGATTGCACAAAGGTTTAGCAATCTAAGTCTTTTGACAAATCTCCTGTAAAAACCTGCATGTCCAAGAAAGCTCCGAATCCCTTTAACAGATGTTGATGGAGGTAGTTTTTCAATTGTCTCTATCTTTGCTTTGTCTACCTCGATTCTTTTTTTGTGAGATTCGGTGTCCAAGAATAATGCCTTCCTGTACCATAAAGTGGCATTTCTCCTAATTGAGTACCATGTTTGTATCTTCACACATTTGTAACACATGTTCCAGATTTTACAAGCAGTGGTCAAAAGAGTGTCCGAACACAGAGAAATCATCCATGAAAACCTCCATACTCTGCTCCAGCATTTCTGAGAAGATAGCCTTCATACAACGCTGAAATATGGCAAGGGCATTACATAATCCAAATGGCATCATGCAGAAAGCAAAAGTACTATAGGGACATGTAAAAATGGTTTTCTCCTGATCTTATGGGGCAATGACAATCTGGTTGTACCCTGAATATTTGTCCATGAAGAAATAGTACTCATGTCCCACCAGTCTGTCTAGCATCTGATCAATGAATGGCAGGGGAAAATGGTCATTCCTTGTTGCTTTATTCAGTTTCTGATAGTCCATGCATACTCTCCATCCAGTAACTGTTCTTGTTGGAATCATCTCGTTCTTTTCATTTGTGACTACAGTAATTCCTCATTTCTTTAGTACACACTACATATGACTCACCCAACTACTGTCAAGATGGGGTAGATGATACCAGCATCCAATAATTTGATGATTTCTTTCTTCACGACTTCCTTTATGATTGGATTGAGTCTCCGTTGATGCTCCACTATGGGTTTATACTCGTCATTCATCAGAATCTTGTGCATGCAAAATGATGGACTAATGCCTCGAATGTCTGCTATAGTCCAGCCAATGGCTCTTTTGTGTTCTCGTAACACTCCCAGCAACTTTTCTTCCTGCTTCAATGTTAGCGAAGAAGAAATAATAACAGGTAATTCAGAAGAGTTTCCTAAGAAAGCATACATGAGATGTCTCAGAAGTAGCTTTAGCTCGAGCTGCGGTGGTTTTTCAATCAAAGTCTTGATTCGATCTTTCTTCGGAAGTTCCAGACTTTCCACTGGTGGTGTTGATTTGAATCGGAATGGCTTGTCAAGATAGTTGATAGATTCCAGAATTTCAGCATTTAGCTCGCTGTCAGTCATGTTGGTGATGCAAGCTTCAAGTTTATCTATGGGAATTGCATCAGTATCCTGGATGATACTATCAACAACATCAAATATGAAACATTCTTCTTCCTTTTCATCACTAGGGAATTTTATGGCTTTGAAAACATTGAGAGAGGTTGTGAGTGAAGTGTCGTGTTTTGGGTTGTGCGGCTAGTTTATGGAGAGAAGAAGAGAGTGGCGAGAAGGCTATGGTTGCGTAAGGTGTCGAGAGAGAAGAGATGAAGTTGGTGGTGATTGTAGAGGGTTTCCAAAAAGAGAGTGTAGAGTGAAGGTTAGAGCCGAGAGAGAAACCCATTTTTGGTTTTTTGGTTGCTGTTGTTCATGGTTTTGAATGAGAAAAAGAAAAGAGATCCCTAGGGTTGATGTGTTTTTCTGTGATTGACCATGTTGACGCCGTGTGTGTTCTTGAGTGTCTAGGGTTTTGGTTATTTTATCAAATGGCCGAGTGTGGAGAGGGAGAAGGAGAGAGGCTACGCGTTATTTTCTTTTTTGTTTTTTCGTGAGTCCCCTAGGATTTGCATTAAGTTATGTTTTTATATTTGTGAATTAGGGTTATGCATGGGATTTTGAAAATGAAAGAAATCATGTAAATTGGGGATTAATTTAATTAGTTTAAAAAAAGGAAAGGATAATTGTATTTTGGTGGGGGAATATATTTAAATTCGTAGGTGATTTACTTAAATTAGGAATGTGATTTAATTTGATTTTAATTTAATTTAATTTAATTGGATTTTAATTATGAAAGAGAAAAATTTATCTGGGATTAATTACGGCAATAATTATTCTGAGAATTAAATATTCTGGGATTAATTACATCAAGAATTTATCTGGGATTAAATTCACCGATAAGAGAGAAAGTGATTAATTTGGAATTAATCGGTAAAGTAAATTGAAAAGTGAAATTAGATTCTACTATTTAATTTATTTAATTGGGCTAAGAATAATATATTAGATATATTAATTGAAATTAGATTTCAACGCGGAATTAAAATTGGATTTTGATTCAAGCGAACGAATTATTTTAGAATTAATTCGCAAGCGAATTCCGTAGCAATTTTGCTAGGCATTATTATATAATTAAATTGGATTTAATTAAGTCGCAACATGAAATTCGTTTAATTCAAAATTAAACGAACCCGGGCCCGAGCGAAGTTGCGTGTTTGATTGTCTGACTTAAATTTGGAATTTAAAATGGGGCCCACCAACTTACATCAACAAGTCACTTGATTGATGGAAGTGGTTGGAAGCTTTTAAAGCTTACTTGTCCAACACACTTTACTTTTTGAAAAATATAAATGCAACTTTTGATTTGTTTTTGGTAATTGATTTTAGAAATCAAAAGTTGAAAAACACTATACTCTCTTCCTCTCTCATGCTTGGCCGAACATTTCAAGCTTCCATGGTGGAAATTTTTTTCTTTCATTTGTTCCAAGCTAGCACTTAAAGGAGTGAATCAAGGTGATAGAGAGACTCACCCGAGAGTTTGGAACTCGTCTTGAAGCTCCGAGCTACTACATCCAAAGGAATTTTTGAAAGCCTATATCCGGTCAACGTGAGTATCCCGCAACTCCCTTTGATTTATTCACACACAAATCACTCTTAGACGATCTTGGCATGTTCTAGGAACACTACCAATGGTGTCAGAGCCATCTAAGTCTGATTTGAATTTTAGGGTTTATGGACTTTATTTGGGATTTTTGTGTTTAGAACTTGATTTTCCTAAATTGGTTATTGGGTTGTGTTTGAATGATGTTGAATTGGATTTGTGCATCTTCAATTTTGTGAAAAATTGATAGGATTAATTTTCCCAAAAAATTACCCTTTGGCCGAGAATATGAACCCTAGAAGCTCATGGGAAATTTTTGAAATTTAACATATTGGATGTGTTGTTGGCATGAAATGAATCTTAGATGTTGATTTAATTAGATTGAAATCAAATTGGATGTCAATTTTTTTGCCAATGCCGTGAGCTATGTAGCATGTTTTGGATTAGATTGATTTTGCTTCAATTTATGTTGGACATGAATTGAAAATGTTAGGCATGATTAATTAGATTAAATTGATGTTTTGGAAACATTAGGTTAATTAATTAATTATGGCAATTACACTTGAATTGAGTTAATTTATAATTTGGAATAATTAATTAATTTAATTATTGTATTTGGGCTTAATGGGCTTGGTTGGGCCAAGTTTTGTTTAGGATAATTGGTTGGATCCAATTGGGCCTAAAACCATTTCCATAAAGTCCGAATATGATAATTGGGCCTTTAAAATAATTTAATTGGGCCTAGTGGGCCTAAATTAATTTTTGGCATATGGTGATTCCTAATTAGGCCTTGGCATCTTGGGTTTGACCCATAATTGCCAAAGCCCATGCCTAAAGAATTAATTAAAAGCCCATTGGACTTTAATTGAATAGTATTGGATACTAATTGGGCCTTTGAGACCCATAAAGATTGGATTTAGAATCCAAGTCTAAAAGGCACTTTTAAAAGTGTAATAATTTAATTTGGAATTAAATGTGAATTAGTATTGATATAATTTAAATTGGATTTAAAATTATAGTTCGATATAATTCAAGAATACGTACTTTGAGTATTTATTCTTAAACGAGTTGGCTCGCGCAAATCAAATCGTTGTTTGAACATTGGATGGTCATTAATCAAAGATCAATTAATTGGATTAGATTGATTGATAACATGCTATATGTGAATACTTGGATGTATGTTTCAATAATGTATATCAGATGGATATTAGAAGGGTGAGGGTAATTTTGGAAATTATTGTAATAAATTTAGAATTTATTAAATTGGACATACGTGTCCAGCCTATTTCCTCTTTTCTCATTGTATTTCTCCTCACCTATTCCCCTAAATATAAATGAAGTTTCTTTAGAAGTGTTATGTAATTGGGTAGAAGTAAGTATAGTGCTAGCGGGAGAGAGGAAAATGAGAGATTTGTTCTAGGAAAAAATTGTATTATATATCCATCCGCATATCATTATTAATTTATTTATCGCGCCTTATTATGCTTTTAGAATGCATGTTTAAAGGTGTATGATGAGACCTAATCAAAGATAATTAATTGGTTGCAAATTACGCGAAAAACCCTCAACAAATATTAAACGTTTTCTTTCTGTTGAATGATTCTCTCTCAAGATCCAAGATTGGCACTGGTTTGTTGGCCAAAGTCAAGACCTTTATCCATCGCGGATGTGTTTGAATCATGAAGGTTTTGTTCCATATCGCATGTCTTGTGTAAGTTGTGATTTGTTGGCCAAAGTCAAGATCACTTCTTGTCCATCGACATCGATTACGAAGCTTTCCAAAGTCAATGGGTCTCGCTTAACTGGAATCATTAAGCTTGTTGTGCCAAAGCCAAAGCTTAGTTGATTTAGAGGAAAATGTTAGGAAAATATATTGGATATATTGGCATATATATTTTATATATGTTTCGGACTTGGAGGTCCACCTACTGGATCTAGGAATTGGATGAGATCCAATTGATCTCAGAGATCTACCTAGTTAAGTTTCATACAACTTGTTGGCCAAAGTCAAGGTTGAGTTATTTAACGGGATCATAGCCCACTAGGAAACTAGGTTTCCCGAGTACTCCACAGAGGTTTAGAGGCTCGCTGAAAAATAGTGGGAGGCAAGTATTGAATTTGTAATTTCGTTTAGATACTTGCTAATACGCGATCATTTCATTTTTCATCATTATTTGTATATATATTAGTTGGAGTAATATTAATTGTTGTTTTTAAATTAAACAGTTGGACTGTATTCAAACTACTTCATTTATAGTTGATTATATAATTGGATTACAGTAATCAATATATTTGAATTTAACCAATCAAATTATAGTTGATTATATAGTTAGACTATAGTAATCATTATATTCAATTGTACCCGAAATCGTTGATTGGATAGTTTGACTATTGGAATCAAGATAACTTAAAGATTAGCGTTTAGAACATAATCCTGGGTGAAAAAGTTTTAAACAGCTTCAATTTTCATATTGGGAATAGAACCTCAGGATAGTCCTGGGAACCGAGAGTTACTTTATTTGATAGAGTGACGTCTCAGGCCTAAGCCTGGAGTTGAGCAAATAGTAGAACATGATCTTTGGAAGATTCATGTGATGATAAATTTAGTGCTCAATCTGTTATGCTTGCCGCAAAGACTCCTTAATTTCTTCGCCAGAACTAAGGATTAGATCCTTATAGTATGATATTGAAATTAAAAGGATATTCATAGATCTATACTTAGATCTTAGAAGTACTAATTGCAATAGAAAACTCTTGGAGAGTTAATGGATATGCTCAAGAAGACAAAGCCAGAGTTTACAAAAGGGCAAGAAGTGCAAGGCGCATCTTACTTCGACATCCCAGATGGCCAAGGCTTGGCCGAAGGCTTATGGGGTGTGGAAAAGGGTAAAGGCAAAATCGTCACAGTCTTTTAGGAAGACAAAGGACATATCCCAAGATGTCTGCCTAAACTGTGGCAAACGGGGTCACTGGATGCGTGACTGTCGTATAGATAAGGCAGACATGAAGGAAATGAAGAGGAGCAAAGCTCCGACTTCAAGCATGTTTGTCATAAACATGTTCACTATTAGTTTCAAAATTGGATTTTTGATACTAGATGTGGTACATAAATATGTAATGATGTGCAGAATCTGGTGATTAGCAGGAGACTAACTTCAGTTGAGTCGATCTGCGAGTCGAAAATGGGACGAGAGTCGCTTCGGGTGTGTACTTAAATTAGGAAACTGTTGTAATATAACTAGTTTGACTAGAAACATTATCTCTATATCTAAGTATAACTCGTTGCACGCATACCTTTATATTCTAGAACACTAAGTGTTTTTTTTATAAAGATGATATTGAGATAAGCACATTAGATGTGAATAACAATATTTATTTAATCAGATGAGACTTATTTGTGGCATTGTTGTCTGGGACATATTAACAAGACTTGTTTATCCACACTTTCGAAGAGTGGGTAATAAGACGGATTTGATTCTAATAAAATGATGTCTACGAATCTAGTTTATTAGGCAAAGTGCCTAAAACACCTTTTACTTGGTAAAAGTTCAAGTGCCACCGATCTGTTAGCCCTCGTTCATAGTGACGTAACTGGGCCCATATCTAGCAAGGCTAGAGATGGATATGAATACTTCGTAACCTTTACGGATGTGGCATTGCGTTATGGTTATGTGTATCTTAATGAAACACAAGTCAGAAACTTTTAGGGTTTCAACTCCAAGTAGACAGACAGACTGGCTAAAGTATTAAACCGTCACGGTTAGACTGTGGTGGAAAATACTTAAGCAATAAGTTTCTCGGATATTTGAAAGAGTAGTATTCTTTCATAATGGACTCCTCTCGGAACACCTCAATTTGATGGTGTGTCTGAACAGAGAAATCGAACCTTGTTGGACATAGTAAGGTTAATGATGAGTCGCTCTGAGCTACCATTTTCCTTCTAGCAATACACATTAAACAGTGTAATACTTATTTTGAATAAGGTTCCATGAAAATCTGTTGGACATACTTAATATTAGTTATGAACAGGAAAGAAACTGAGTTTTCTAATTCCTGAAGATTTGGGAATGATGGGCATACGTTTGGATGGTACCAAACTATAATCCAAATCAGATAATTGCCTAATTTGTATGTTATCCTAGGGAAACCAAATTATAGTACTTATACAACTCACAAGAGAACAATGTAATTGTTGCTCTCCATGCGGTTTTCCTAAGAGGAATACCTATATGCAGTGGTAAGTGGGAGGAAAGTAAAACTCGATGAAAAATCAGAGTGATACTGTTCCAGGCACTGATTCCTTAATGGAACACAAACAGTTCATCAAGGATGAAACTGTACCAATAATCTTCGAATACACAAGAACCGCGTAAGTCGAAGAGAGTCAGAAAATAACCAGGGAGGTATGGGTTTCTGATCTCACCTCTTGAAGATGTCAATCTTATTGAGGAAGACGAACCTGTTACGTATGAGGAAGTGATACAAGGTATCGACTCCCTATTATGGAAAAGTGTCATGATGTCCAAAATGGATTCCATGTAAACCAACCAAGTTTGGACAATGGTTGTTGTACCAGAAGGCATTGTGCCTATTGGTACTATATGAGTCTTCAAGGAATACAAACGTGGATGGCAACATACAAACGTACAAAGCTAGGCTTGTAGCGAAAATGTATCATTATCAACATAGTGTCGATTACGACGAAACCTTTTAATCATTGCCATGATTAAATCCATTCGGATATCGCTTGCTAATGCTACATGTTTCATTTATGAAATATGGCAACTGAACGTCAAAATCGCTTTCCTTAAACGGAAACCTTTTGGAGGATGTTTATAACATCCTGACGATTTTGTCTTACCAACACATACAAATAAGGTTTGCAAGTTAATTCGATCCATTTATGGATTGAAGCAAGCATTGCATTCTTGGAACCAACATTTTGATGTAATCATAATGGTATATGATTTAATTCAAAACAAAGATGCTTCTTGTGTATATAAGGAGGTTAGTGGGAGCGCACTGACAATGATTGTCCTATATAATGATGATATATCATTTCTTGGAAATGACATTCCTATAATAAAATCGGTGAAAGCTTGGCTTTCATGAAAATTCTCCATGGAATACTTGGGAGAGACAACCTTTATTCTAGGAATAAGGATCTACTGGGATAGATCTAAAAGTTGTTGGCACTCTCCAAGAACTCGTACATTGAAAGATATGTATGTGACCTGGTGTCTCATATGATTTGAGCATAAGAAGTCACAATCAGGCCAATCCAAGTAATAGTCACTGGATTGATGTTAAGAACATCCTTATGTATCTTAGATGAACTAAGGATACTTTCTTAAGCTGTGGAGAAGGAGAACTTGAAGTGACTGGGTTCTGACCGGTGCGTACACACGCGTATAACGCAAGCGCACGTATCGTTCAAGAAGTATAAAAAGTATCGATCCCACGAGGACTTAATATCTAATCTATTAATTTTATGAGGTCAAATGATTACTAGTATCTAACAGGTTGATTGATTGAATTGAAATGGTGACGATTCTAAATTTAAAAAAATCAAGTAAATAAAATTGTCGAAAATAGGTTTTAAGAAAATTCAATATTAAAAACTATCTACGGTTGTGATTTCTTCCAATATCATTTTAAAGATGAAGTGGTTATCTTAAAGTTGGGTAATATATTGATTTATTAACCTGGAACACTAAATTATGTGTAAGCCTTTGTCGATGGTCAGACAAAAATACCCAGTTTAACCCAATTGAACCATATGTCTATGTCAACCAAATTATCTGGATTCATTAAGTTTAAGTTCCAATTATGGCTACCCCCGCCCGACAGGTATATTCCTATCCTGTAAGGAAATCTATTAAAGGGTTATATATCCTCAAGGAAGATCGTGGGCTATTAAATCTAAGGCTGTAACCTAAAATCCCTATGTCTAGTTCATTTTAGATTTACCAGATCAATTTTATTAATGGCCAGTTAATGAAAAAGCATTAAGATTAAGACTCAATAAATAAATCTTTATATTACCCAAGCTATAATCTAACCGCTTATAAAACGGTGATATTAAAAGTCATCACAACCCCAGATAACTAATTTAGTTACAACACATAACTAGGGCTAGTAAAAATACGGTAAAGTAAATACTGAAAAGTAAATTACAATAAAATAAAATGCTAAGGTAAAAGGAATTACTTTTACTACTACTAATTTAGATATCTCCCATAAAATAATATATAAACTTGTGATAATATTACCAACCAGCCATATAGGCGGTATCCTAATTAAGTCAAATTAAGTCCAACCAGCCATTAAGGCGGCAGTATTTGTCCATAAACCAGCCATAAAGGCGGAACCAAAATAAAATTACCAACCGACCAATCTGGCGGTATCCTTTATTAGTCAGGTTTAAACCAGATTAAAATGAATTACCAACCGACCAATCTGGCGGTATCCTTTTTAAGTCAATATTTTAAATAGTGAAAATATTATTTTTAAGGGAGATTAATCTAAATAGTAACAGTAAAAGAATTACCTTTCACCCTAGCTGAGGAAGTTACCTCCTCATGGTGAATAGTAAAAACTGTAAAAAGAAAAAATTAAAAATTAAATTACTATTATTACAAAACGTAATTAAAATTAATTACAAAACTAAAAAACTAAAAAACTAAAAATTAAAAGAAAGTAGAGAGAGAAACTCTCTCTTTAGATAGAATATAAGAGAGAGAGTGGTGCAATGAATTCTGAAATCTCGAGCTCAATTTATAGGCCTCTGTATGCTTCCAGCGTCGTGACGCCAGGGCCTTCAGCATCGCTACACCAGCTTTTGGCGACGTGGCAGGCTCTGGTTAGCTGGTTTGAAGATTCTGGATAAGCTGATAAGGTGACACGTGGCGAGGTGGTTAGGCTTCAATTATTGTGACACGTGGCGGCTTCTGATTGGTCGATGAGATTCTTATCCGCCACGTGTCAGATAAGGATTAGATACTCAATGATTGATGCTGATGTGGCGCTGACGTGGCGGTGATGTGGCAGTGACATGGCGACACGTGGGAAAGAGACTGTCGGCACCGTAGGATTGCGACACGTGACACTTCCCGATTGGATGATGATGATGTGGCACGACATGTGGCAATGTTGACTTGTTGACTTGCTGACGTGGATGATGACATGGAGACACGTAGGATGACATGTGGCACACGTGGCGATGATTACTGTCGGCACCGTAGGATACTGACACGTGGCACGGCGCATGTTAGCAGATCGGCTGTGATGGTTACACGTGGCACGGCGCACGTTAGCAAAGTCAAACTTTTCTCAGATTCTGATTTGTGGACTCGGCGCACGTTAGCACTGTTCGGCGCATGTTAGGCGTCGCGACGCTGAAGGTCTTGGCGTCGCGATGCGGGAAATTACCAAAATGCCCTTTTCGTCCAATTTTCACTGTTTTGGCCCAAACACCTCCAGAATGTCCTGAAACTTTATTTATCTACAAAATAACACAAAACACATCAAAATATTCACAAAACTCAAGAAACTATACAAATTATTAGGTTAAATGAGTGGGAAATAGTGATAGATTTACCACTCATCACACCCCCAAACCTAACATTTTGCTAGTCCTCGAGCAAAACACAAAATAAAATTAAAAAAATAAAAGTAACTAAGCCACTTTCGTAGGGATCACGGTTGCATTTAGCGTATGCAACAAGCCTTTAAACCCCTAGGTGTCCCTAGTGGACGAGTTGTAGTCTCGTGAGGGTTTACAGCAATGATACCCACAAACATTCTACAAAAGTAAAAAGGTAATAAAACTAATGCACACAAAAGCAAAAAGACAAGCGAAAAGAGAATAAAGAAGTTAGTGACTAATCAGGTGAAACTTCTACTCCAAGTTACTAGTTGTTTTGTTTTATTCTAAATTACTGAATAAGTAAATTCTTCGATTATTTTTACCATTCTTCATATACATAGCCAACATAATATTAAACAACTCATTTTTTCCCACAATAGTCATAAGTGCAGTTGATAAGAGAGTAATATTTTTTTCCTAAAGTCTTATCAGAATTCACACCTTTTTGCAGCAATGGAATAATTTTTCGGATTTTTCAGATTTTTTCCTTGATTTTTTTTTTTTTTTACAAAACCTTCCGTCTATGTAGCGAGTGTTGGGTCGGTGACTCCCAAACCAGTTGGCTTTAGGGCACCAGGTGTTAAGACACCCCTACAGACTTAATTACTCAGACTTCAGATATATATATTTTTGCAGCGTCTTCAATCCATCTAACGAGCTTTGGGCCAGTGACTCCCAAACCAGTTGGCTTTAGGGCACTAGATGTTAAAACACCCTTACAGACTTAATAACTCGGATCTCAGACGTTTTTTTTTTTTACTCCATTGCTTTTGGAGATGTTTCCTCCAATTAAACTAGAGCACTGAATATTACAAACTTTTCAATTTTAGCTCATGTCCGTATGTTACTATATATGTTGATAATATCTGCTAACTGAACATATGAAGATCCATTTTAGTCCGTTTTAAGGAGAATTCACAAATTAAATAATTCAAAATGAAATAAACAAAAATTAACTTGTTTCGAAATAGGTTTGAGATAAGTCTCAGGAGTGGAAACTCCTTACTCAGCTATCTCTTACCAATTTCACCTTTTTAGTCAAAATAAAAATACAAAAACACAAAATATTTTTTGTAATTTTTGAAAATTTTCCAATTTTTTTTTGTATTTTTCGAAAAATTTTGGACTAAAAATAAAAATAACACACAAACTAAAAATAAGGTACTTATCAATGAGACATTGTCCCAAATGTCTTAAACAGTAAAAGGAGAGTTAAGAAGGTCGTACCTGGTTAGCTGAAATCTACAGGAAATTAAAGGTTAAGATCCAGATTAACACGATGCCTCTTACCACGATCGTCCTCAGACCAATTTATCTTTGAAAGAATAGGGTCAACTTGTGGTTCATAGGCTATGAGTTGGTCTATTAGATCTGGAGCAGTTCTGGCAGTAAAGATGAGTTCTTTTAAAGGTTTTGACACGAACCCATTTCTCCGAGCATCATCAAGAAACACACAAAGAAAATCATAAAATCCATCAATGTTGAGTAGTCCAATTGGTTTCTGGGTATGTTCAGGTTCGCCCAAGATAGTACTATAAAAATTTCCTCCAATGTACCCAAACCACCTGGCAAAGCATAAAAGCATCAGTACAGTTAATCATTTCTACCAAACGTTCAGACATACCTGGCACGATCAGTTCTTCTCCGTTTGATGGTTCAATAAGATTTGCCTCTGCCAAGGGTTTGGGATGATTCCCAAAACGTGACTGCCTCCTTCCTGTACTGCCATTGAAACGATCCCCATTAGTCCAAGATTGCCTCCGCCATATATTAAGTGCATATTCCTTGCAGCTAAGACTCGACCCAATTCTTGTGCTGCTTCTACGTATTGTGGCTTAGTACCAACACTAGTACCGCAAAACACACAGATGTTTTCAACTCGTATTCTTGAAGTGGCTTCCATTTTTTATGTATTTCTTTCTCAACTCTGGATGCCTTCAAAAGTGCAATGACGGGCTGAATTTATAGTACCTGAAAAGGTGAGTAAAAATAGCACAAGTATCTTCCAGATGACGATTAGTAGCGAAATAATATCGTGATAGTCAAAAAGGTATGGATCATGTCTGAGAAAATAAAAGAAAACAACAAAACAAATCACAATTATTAAGAAAAGACAAAGAGATATAATATTTACAAGAAAAGTAATGGCTTGATTGACGTCTATGCGTCAGGGACAAGCTTCCCATTTAATTTTCTTATAAATTGGCAAACAAGGTCTTTTTGAGTCAGATTCCCGAGACTTAACAATTGTCTTTCCTTTTGGAATTGTGCATATAACATGCGAATTTCATAATACACACATCCACTGGGATGCGTCTCAAGAGTTTTAGATAAGTCATCCAAAGACTCCTTACTCAAGCCATCCCTAATGAAGTTAATCTTATCTTCGCGAATATCAGACACCATTCCTAAAGAATGACAACGAGTATTACAAAATATGCGAGCACATTTATAACAAACACACATTCTTTTGGCTCTTCTCTTTTTAGCATATGTGCTCTTTCCTAAGCCAGGCAGATGTGAAATAAAAGAGTCAGAACACTCACCTGCCAATCGGACCCGTGCTTCAATTAACCAACGAATGTCATTAGGAACACCGTAAATTGTTAGTAGTCTCATCTGTTCCAAGCGAGCTTTGTAAACTTTCATCAGAGATTTTTGAGGGAGAGAAGGAAATTGCTTGTGAAGATTTGCGAGAGCTTCTTCCATCTTGAAATGACTTAATCTGCAAAAACTAAACACACAAAATTAAATCACACCAAATCACAATATATACACAAATTGCATGGGTTGCCTCCCTGCGAGCGCTAAGTTTAAAGTCGTCAGCCATACTTGACTTCTCGAACGTTAAGCTGGATCTGAAAGTGTAACACTTTCTTTTTGTCGCTCAAATGATTCTCCCCAGTAGTGCTTGACACGCTTGTTTTTAACCTTGAAAGTTTTGGTAGCCTCAGGATCATGTATCTCAACGGCTCTATTTGGTAAAACTTTAGTGATCACAAATGGACCTGACCACCGTGATTTTGGCTTTCATGGGAAGAATTTCACCCTTGATTTGTTTAACAGTACCTTCTGCCCTGGTTCCAGTTGTATGCGCACTAAATTCTCATCATGTCTTTTCTTGCCCTTTTCTTTGTACAATTTGGCATCCTCAAAAGGCTGATTGTGAAATTCCTCCAATTCGTTGAGCTGGTGGAATTTTTTCTCTTATGTTGCTTGTAGTGTAAGAATTGGCTTCTTCAGTACAAAAGACGTTTTATCTTTAGGCTCCACAGGCAATTGACATGTTTTAAGTTTGTCAGTAGAACTTTGTCTTTCATTAGAGTTCTGAATGGTACTGTGTATCACATCAAGTTTGAAACATTCCTCCTTCTTTTCATCATCTGGGAAATTCATGGCCTTGAAAACATTGAGTGTTACTTCTTGGTCATGTACCCTCATGGTTAGTTCTCCTTTTTGTACATCAATAATGGTTTGACCTGTAGCCAAGAATGGTCACCCGAGGATGATTGGCACGTCTGCGTCTTCTTCCATATCAAGGATAATAAAATCTGCTGGGAAAATGAATTTGTCAACCTTGACCAGCACATCTTCAACTACACCTCTCGGAAATATGAGCGTTCTATCAGCAAGTTGTAGTGAGACTGAAGTTGGCATTGTTTCTCCAATCTGTAATTTCCTGAAAATAGAAAAAGGCATCAAGTTAACACTCGCACCTAAATCACACAAAGCCTTACCAAAGTCATGTTCTCCTATGACGCAAGGAACACTGAAACTGCCAGGATCTTTCAACTTCGGGGGAAGTTTCCTCTGAATGATGGCACTGTATTCTTCTGTTAATGCTACTGTCTCGTAATCTCCCAATCTCCGTTTTCGTGAAAGAATATCTTTCATGAATTTGGCATAGGTGGGCATTTGTTCCAACGCTTCTACAAATGGAATGTTGATATGCAGCTTTTTGAAGATCTCCAGGAACCGGGAAAACTGCTTGTCCAATTTGTTCTTCTGAAGACGTTGAGGAAAAGGTGGAGGTGGAATGATCTGTTCTTTTTCCTTTGCTTCTTTTTCCTCCATCTGTTGCTTTGTTTCTTTTGGAACTTCCTCAGTAGTTGTTTTGGCTCCAACATCTTTGTTGATTTCAGTACCGCTTTTTAACATGATGGCATGACTTTGCTCATTCCCCATGTTCCTTGGATTTGGCTCTGTGTTGCTAGGAAGGGTACCTGGCGGTCTGTAACTCTGAGCATTTGCCAGTTGTCCAATTTGATTCTCCAGTGCTTTAATAGAAGCATATTGACTTTGAATTAATGCTGCTTGGGATTGAAACATAGCATCATATCTTGCTGCTTGAGAGTCATGTTTTGCTTCTAACTTTTTCAAGTGGGTCAACACTTCTGTTATTCCTGATTCATTTGCCTGCTCCTGGCTTTTGTTCTGTTGCTGGAATTCAGGTGGTGGATAGTTCTGCTGTTGGCCTGAATTGTTGCTCCATGAAAAATTGGGATGATTCCTCCACCCTGGGTTGTAGGTGTTGGAATAAGGATTGTTCCCCTGTCTGTTGAAATTGTTGACAAAATTCACCATTTCTTCAAGTTGGTTCGACTCTGGTGCTCCTTCATATGGTGAACTTGTGGATCCAGTGGTAAGAGTCTCCATAAATTTGCATATCTGATCTAGCTTGGCGTTGACTACTGTATTGGCTCCACTTTAATAAATTCATGTAATTCTTTGGATCATGCTCCTTTCTGTTGGCCACAAAGAATTGTTGTTGGCCATTTCTTCGATTAGGTCACAGGCTTGATCTTCTCCTTTTGCCATTAAAGCTCCTCCAGCAACAGCATCGATTGTGGTTCTCATTATTCCAGAAAGCCTATTATAGAATGTTTGGACTTGAAGCCATTTTGGAATCTCATGGTGAGGACATTTCCGGAGAAAATCTTTGTACCTTTCCCAAGCTTCGCAGAGGGATTCTGAATCTTGTTGTACAAAGGATGTGATGTCATTCCTCAGCTTTCCGGTTCTGGCTGGTGGAAAGTACTTTGCAAGAAATTTGGTGGCTAAAATGTTCCAAGTTGTGATGGAACCTGCTGGTGGTGAATGTAGCCAAGCTTTAGCTCTGTCCTTTAAGGAATATGGAAAAACTCGCAGTCTCATTTCTTCTTCCACTTCTCGGTTGTAATTAAAAGTGCCGCAAACTTCCAGGAAGTTGCTGATGTGGGAATTAGGATCTTCAGTTGCACTCCCCCCAAACTGAACTGAGTGTTGAATCATCTGAATGCATGTTTTGATGTCACACGCATTTGCTGGTAAGGGAGGAAGTACAATACAGGAAATGAGTCTGTCAACCACCGGAATGGTTCTGTCTCGAATGGGAATTGGTGGTGCAACGTTCAAAGGTTCAGGTTCCATGTTGACTAAAGCTTCTTGGCCTTCTCGCTTTCCATTCTCAACTGTCTGATTGTTCTTTCAATTTCCGGGTCAAGCGGTCGGAGTTCAAAGCTTCTGGTTCGTCTCATGAAGTTTATGAGAACCTGAAACACAAAAAAAATAAGTAAAAAGAAATTTAGATACAAGTAAAGGTATCTAACCCCTAAACTAATAGTAAAAGATAAATAAGTCCCCGGCAACGGCGCCAAAAAATTGACTGGTGCTTACACACGCGTATAACGCAAGCGCACGTATCGTTCAAGTAGTATAAAAAGTATCGATCCCACGAGGACTTAATATCTAATCTATTAATTTTATGAGGTCAAATGATTACTAGTATCTAACATGCTTATTGATTGATTTGAAATGGTGACGATTCTAAATTTAAAAAAAGCAAGTAATAAAATTGTCGAAAATAGGTTTTAAGAAAATTCAATATTAAAAACTATCTAGGGTTGCGATTTCTTCCAATATCATTTTAAAGATGAAGTGGTTATCTTAAAGTTGGGTAATATATTGATTTATTAACCTGGAACACTAAATTATGTGTAAGCCTCTGTCGATGGCCAGACACAAATACCCAGTTTAACCCAATTGAACCATATGTCTATGTCAACCAAATTATCTGGATTCATTAAGTTTAAGTTCCAATTATGGCTACCCCCGCCCGACAGGTATATTCCTATCCTGTAAGGAAATCTATTAAAGGGTTATCTATTCTCAAGGAAGATCGTGGACTATTGAATCTAAGGCTGTAACCTAAAATCCCTATCTCTAGTTCATTTTAGATTTACCAGATTAATTTTCTTAATGGCCAGTTAATAAAAAAATATTAAGATTAAGACTCAATAAATAAATCTTTATATTACCCAAGCTATAATCTAACCGCTTATAAAACGGTGATATTAAAAGTCATCACAACCCCAGATAACTAATTTAGTTACAACACATAACTAGGGCTAGTAAAAACTTGAAAATAAAAGACATAAAGTAAAAATGCGCTAAAGTAAATACTGAAAAGTAAATTACAATAAAATAAAATGCTAAGGTAAAAGGAATTACTTTTACTACTACTAATTTAGATATCTCCCATAAAATAATATATAAACTTGTGATAATATTACCAACCAGCCATATAGGCGGTATCCTGATTAAGTCAAATTAAGTCCAACCAGCCATTAAGGCGGTAGTATTTGTCCATAAGCCAGCCATAAAGGCGGAACCAAAATAAAATTACCAACCGACCAATATGGCGGTATCCTTTATTAGTCAGGTTTAAACCAGATTAAAATGAATTACCAACCGACCAATCTGGCGGTATCCTTTTTAAGTCAATATTTCAAATAGTGAATATATTATTTTTAAGGGAGATTAATCTAAATAGTAACAGTAAAAGAATTACCTTTCACCATAGCTGGGGAAGTTACCTCATCATGGTGAATAGTAAAAATTGTAAAAAAATAAAAAATAAAAATTAAATTACTATTATTACAAAACGTAATTAAAATTAATTACAAAACTATAAAACTAAAAATTAAAAGAAAGTAGAGAGAGAAACTCTCTCTTTAGATAGAATATAAGAGAGAGAGTGGTGCAATGAATTCTGAAATCTCGAGCTCAATTTATAGGCCTCGGTAGGCTTCCAGTGTCGCGACGCCAGGGCCTTCAGTGTCGCTATGCCAGCTTTTGTCGACGTGGCACGCTCTGGTTCGCCGGTTTGAAGATACTGGATAAGCTGATAAGGTGACACGTGGCGAGGTGGTTAGGCTTCAATTATTATGACACGTGGCGGCTTCTGATTGGTCGATGAGATTCTTATCCGCCACGCGTCAGATAAGGATTAGATACTCAATGATTGATGCTGATGTGGCGCTGATGTGGCTGTGATGTGTGCAGTGACGTGGCGACACGTGGGAAAGAGACTGTCGGCACCGTAGGATTGCGACTCGTGGCACTTCCTGATTGGATGATGATGATGTGGCACGACACGTGGCAATGTTGACTTGTTGACTTTCTGATGTGGCTGATGACATGGAGACACGTAGGATGACACGTGGCACATGTGGCGATGATGACTTTCGGCACTGTAGGATGCCGAAACGTGGCACGGCGCATGTTAGTAGATCGGCTGTGATGGTGACACGTGGCACGACGCACGTTAGCAAAGTCAAACTTTTCTCAGATTCTGATTTGTGGACCCGGCGCACGTTAGCACTATTCGGCGCATGTTAGGCGTCGCGACACTGAAGGTCTTGGCGTCGCGACGCGGGAAATTACCAAAATGCCCTTTTCGTCCAATTTTCACTGTTTTGGCCCAAATCACCTTCAGAATGTCCTGAAACTTTATTTATCTACAAAATAACACAAAACACATCAAAATATTCACAAAACTCAAGAAACTATACAAATTATTAGGTTAAATGAGTGGGAAATAGTGATAGATTTACCACTCATCAGGTTCACTGCTGCAAGTTTCCAAACCGAAAATAACGACTGTAAGTCGTAATAAGGGTACTATATAGTTTGAATAACGGAACAGTGAGCTGGAAATCTTCCAAGCAAGATACTGTTGCTGAATAAACAACAAATGCGGAATATTGCTGCAACTGAGGAAGCAAAAGAAGCATTTTGGATCTATATAATCCTAATCAGATTAGGTATAGTTCTGTTAGAAGCTGAGCTAGGCCTCAGCGCAGGCTAAAGAATTAATGGTCTCATCAACGATCCAAGTATGTACTTCAAATGGTTTCAACTGATTCGTCAAATCATACATCGTGGCGATGTGATGATCATATAAATCGCATCAGATGATAACCTTGCAAATCCGCTGACGAAAGCAACCCGTACATAGTTCAAGTGTAGGACACTTGAGTGATTAGCTATAGGCCAAGTGGGAGATTGTTTGAAAATTATGACCCATAGCATCGCTATTTGTACAGAACATGATGTTGTTGTACAAATTAACTATGTGACAAAGGAAATTACTCTTTTGTCATTTGTAATTGGATTACCGGGATAAATAAATGATAAAAGTCTATATGATTAGTTCTGAATTAATAAGATATGACACATTATTAATCCATTAAGGTTTAATCATTAAAACATCCATAGTCGTAGTATTATCGAGATTGGACATCGATAATGCGGAATAGACTAGTATTGCACGTGTGCGCATTGTGGGAGCATAACAGTATAGTTCTCATATATTTGAGTATTGCATACTAATGCAAGTGTAATAGGAGGTTTTGTTTACCGATGGTACGGAAACAGCTTCGCTCTGGATAGACCCCTCGGAATTCCATCGGTAGTATGACTATGTGTCTATGGAAGTCCGAATCAGGGTAGGTGTATTTGGTCTTAACCTGAGACTTGCATCGCTAATACTTGCGACAATCAATATACTTTGGTTTTGGTCGTCCGGGGCTTTAACAGGTTCCGTGTACCCCTCTTCTGGGTATATTAAGAATCGTAGTGTATTGGGTGTGATGTCAAGATGGAAGTATCACTTCAGTCATATGATGATGATGATCACATAGGATACGGAACTAGTACTCTTATGTACTGCAGTCATCGGGATAATATTATTGGTCATGTTTATCCGATTATAGAGACTAGTTACCAGAGATCCGATATGTGCTTCGTACGGGGCAGATATCCTATACTGGATATCTGATACTGGATCGTAATACGTAATACTACGTATACTACGCCTGATAAAGATTACATATTCATTTACAGAATATTTCTGGAGAATTGGGTAGGAACGGTGCTTTGCTAGAAGCCAATCATGTCTTTTGAATCGGTAAGAACGTGGTACTAGGTACGTACGTATTCGGATAGTCCGATTAACCGTATTTACTGCCAACATATCCAGGGATCTCTTGGGTCGCCTCCCGAAGATTCACCGTTGAGATTTGACTCGAACAGAGAATTAATCTGGGATTAATTATGAAAGAGAAAAATTAATCTGAGATTAATTACGACAATAATTATTCTGAGAATTAATTATTCTGAGAATTAATTGCATCGAGAATTTATCTGGGATTAAATTCATCGATAAGAGAGAAAGTGATTAATTTGGAATTAATCGGTAAAGTAAATTGAATAGTGAAATTAGATTCTACTATTTAATTTATTTAATTGGGCTAAAAATAATATATTAGATATATTAATTGAAATTAGATTTCAACGCGGAATTAAAATTGGATTTTAATTCAAGCGAACGAATTATTTTAGAATTAATTCGCAAGCGACTTCCGTAATAATTTTGCTAGGCATTATTATTTAATTAAATTGGATTTAATTAAGTCGCAACGGAAAATTCGTTTAATTCGGAATTAAACGAACCTGGGCCCGAGCGAAGTTGCGTGTTGGATTGTCCGACTTAAATTTGGAATTTAAAGTGGGGCCCACCAACTTACATCAACAAGTCACTTGATTGATGGAAGTGGTTGGAAGCTTTTAAAGCTTACATGTCCCACACAATTTACTTTTTGGAAAATATAAATGCAACTTTTGATTTGTTTTTGGTAATTGATTTTAGAAATCAAAAATTGAAAAACACTATTCTCTCTTCCTCTCTCATGCTTGACCGAACACTTCAAGCTTCCATGGTGGAAATTTTTTTCTTTCATTTGTTCCAAGCTATCACTTAAAGGAGTGAATCAAGGTGATAGGGAGACTCACCCGAGAGTTTGGAACTCATCTTCAAGCTCCGAGCTACTACATGCAAAGGAATTTTTGAAAGCCTATATCCGGTCAATGTGAGTATTCCGCAACTCCCTTTGATTTATTCACACACAAATCACTCTTAGACGATCTTCGCATGTTCTAGGAACACTAACATATACTACTTCGAAACTCACAAACTACAAACTACTCCCTTTTTGTCAGAAAATGACAATAGGTAAAGGGACAATGGGAAACAACACATACAACAGAATATTCAAATAAAATCTACTCCCCCCTCACTAACAGGTCTACTAATTTAGCAAAAAAGAATGCACAAAAGAAATTGATATGCAATAACATGAAACACACACAAGTACAAAATGAGTTAAACCAAAATCAATCAAAATTGACTGAAACAACACTTCAAGCAAGTACAATGATATCTAATTAGTATTCCCCTATTTATGACATGAAATAATATGCATCACTTGAGATTTTGATAAATACTACACGTATGTATATGACATAAACACCAAGGCATAACAAGTACTTGCGTGAAAGATATGAAAACAATGAATCAAGTATTAAGACCTTATTTAATGAGAGGATCACAACCAAATAAATCTCATCTCTTAACAAACCAAGTCCACAAAATATGTGTTCAAACCCAGCACCACTAGGACCTGAAAATAAGAAACATTGGTCGCATGTTATAACAATCTCCCATAAATAAGATGAGCTCATAATAAAAACTCTTTTGAGTGAAGGGTTTTTGCCCTTATCTTTTGAATTTTCGTCCATTGGCTCTTTTGCTCTTGAGTCTCATGTAAACTATTTCTTTTTTAAATATTAGGGGTATCATAAGGTCATATAGTCAAGCATCATATTATTTAGTGAGCAAAGTATGGTAGAGAATATATTGTTCGTCGAAAAAAACTCATACATGCGACCAAGCCTAGACAATAAGAAAAACGTATATGTAAAATGCAAGCACAAGATATACCAGAGGTTTTTATCACAAACACTAATGCTCATAAAGCATAAATAATAAATAAAAGCATATTATGCATGCATAACCATATATCCTATATATCAGGATCACATGCACATGCTTTTTATGCTCTAACAAGCCACAAAAATATTTTTGATCTTTTTAATTTTTAATTTTGTTTTTAATTTTTATTTTATCAAAAAAATACGGAAATACACACAAGGCTTGTCAATCCAATGGTATGTGGAGTTGTATCTCAATTTTATATCATACTACCGTCCATTCGGAATCGGCTTCGAAATTTATGTTCGGGTTTCCATCCTATATACTAAGGGAAAAAACAGAGAACGACAAACACAACCATATGTAGTAAAAAATAGACGTGCAAAAATATAAAAACACACACGCACACATATGCAATGGGGAAATAAAATATAAATTCTAAAAAGAGTTACACAAATGCACTCTAATTATACATTTAGGATCAAGGCATTCAGAGGTAGATGGGAAGTCATCTCGCTTCCTCACCCAAGCTTTCTTAGGAAACTCTTCCACCTGAGAATTCCTAGTCAGCAAAGTAAGTTTCTTACTAAGGAATTGCATATGTTTAGCTAGTGCAGAAACTTGAGACACTAGTTTCGATGAATCAAACCTATATGGTACACTTTTAGGCCTTTTCTTATTTTTGTACAGCATGAATCACGTAGGCCTAATATGTCATGTCTTGCCACAATAATGGCATACAAATACAAGCCTCTAATGAGAGTGAGGTCTACCAACCACACCTCTAGACATGGACTGAGCAGTGACAAACACAATGTTGGAAGTTGACGCATTGTCCCAACTTGACTTAATAAATTATAATCCTTTATTCTCATATAGAGACGCCAATCCCCAAGATTTGGTCTAGTTTCTCAATCCCACTAGAAAATGCAAAAAACCATGTTCTAGCATCTTCAAGTTCAGTTTCTAAGTATTGGACTCTACCAACTAGGCTTCTATTCCTCTCCTCAATGTCATCTATCATTAAAAGGCTCTGCTCAAACTTAGCTTGAGCATCGTTCTTTTTTATCTCGGCTTCTTTCCGCCTCTTATTTACCTCTATATTAGTCTTCTTGATAGCTAAACACTCATTGAACAATTCAGTGTAGGCTATCCAAAAACTATCCTCATCTACAGACTTATCTTGAGAGAAATGAGATATACCATCTTCATTACTACATTTTTCCTCTCTCTCACCAGTCACACTAACAACAAAGGCCATAAAATTGCTTTTATCTTTAAGAGACTCATCAAAAGTATAACCCACTTTTGAATCACTAAGCGAAGTTGGCATGACTTTCTTGCCTTTAGCCTTAAGATATGTGTGAAACTCATATCTAATGTGTTAGGCACTTCACTCTCATGGCATTGAATACCACGAGATTTGCTACCCTTATCCTCTTTAGACTCTCTTCTACTATGTCTACTCTCTCCGGTTATATCTTATTTATCCCTATCACGATCACTCTTCTTCAGCTTAAGAAATTTTCTAAATCTTTTTACAAACATGGCTAAATCATGATCCATGAGATTAGCACTATCATCATCGCTAGACGAATCATGAGCAACTTCCTTCACGATCTTTATGACTATAGTTTTGGGCTTTTTATAACTAGGAAGTTTCTTCATATATACCTACAAGTTTCCTATGAGGTCTTCTAGTTTAAGGTGATCAAGGTCATTGCTTTCCTCAATGGCATTGATCTTAAGTAGGAACTTGTCAGGTAAGGATGTGATGATTTTTCTCTCGCTATCGTACTAGTAGAAATAGTCTCACTTAAGTTAAAGCTTGAGTTAACGATATCGTTAATCTCATTATAGAACTCATCAAAGGTCTCATCATCTTTCATTATGGCGATCTCAAACCTAGTAGCCAAATCCTGGAGTCTATTATTTTTAACAGACAATGTGCCCTCATGCAAAGTCTGAAGGAGAGATTCTCCTAAATTAAGCCAAGAAAATAGAACCATGAATGGCATTAATTTCCTTGATGTTCCTATTGCTAGTGTAAAATTCATTCTTTATCTAGGTCAGTTTATATTTAGGGGAATAGAATCCATCAACCATAACCACGGGAGGTTTCCACTCGTACTCTACTGTCTTCCAGACTCTCTCATCTAAGGATTTATAGAACGCTCCCGTACAAACCTTTTAATATAAATATTCAATCCTGTCAAAGAATATGGGACGATTTAAAGGTTAACTTCTTTCTTTAGCTATATGGATCAAAGAATGAGTTCAGTCTCTGATACCAATTTAAAGTTTGTGATTATCCTAGAATCTGACCCTATGCTGAATTAACATAATATTAAGACAAATCCTAAATATAGTTACTTTGATTTTTCAATAAACACCCTTAATTATAATGGCAATAAATCAAAATAAATATTAAAGTAGAAAATAAATCAACCACATAAAATCAACACAAGTTATTTTGGTGACGAAGTGGAAAACTCGTGCGAGTAAAAAATCACTATGGGTATTTCGGCTACAACCCCAAATCCACTATATAGAGAAAAACTTACAGTTATGGTGAAAGACCTATGGTGGGAACTCTACCGACTCTAGTACCTCTAGAATACAAGAACTTAAAGAGTTCATCTAGTCCGTAGCCAACAATTTTCTTCAGAACATCTGAAGTCTCTGAGAATATCAACTTTGCAACTCTGAATGCCAGAACTCTGACTACCAATCTTCCTCCTTGAAAACTCTGAAGGTTTAGGAAATTGGGTTTTGATGTGTTGATGGACTAAACAAAGATCAATCTCACCACAAACAAAGAAAACTAGAAAAGTAAATAAGATTCAAGGTGAGAACAAGAAGATTGAAAAATAAGAATGTGTTTAGGCTCAAGATAATGTGTTTTCAACACTTGTGAAGTTGACTCAATGTTTGTTTATATATGTAGGGCAAAGGAAAGGGTTTCCTAGTGTTATTTTGGTTTGAAAATTTGTCTAAAAATCCTACTTATGCACAGATTTTGTAGGCACTTCAAACCCAACTCAAACGCAAAGTTTCTGCCTCCCGATATTCGAATGCAAATACGAACGCAATTTGAATGCAAATCGTAGATTAATTTTTAGGTTCAATTTAAAACGGTTGTAACTTCCTCGTCCCTTGTTGAAATCATGCATTCTGTATATGTACACGATTATCTTCGACTCTAATTTCGTATGAAACTAACCGCATATCAATTGAAACTCTAAATCATCTGGAATACTGAAAAGAGTTAACATCATTTTGATATCTCCATATGATGTTGACCAAATACTTGTTTAATTGCTCTGACATCTTTAAGACTCATTACAATTCAATTGACCATTTTTGTTACAGACATTGCCAATAAAAATGAAACTAACAATCTACCCATTTGGCATTCCGTGATAAAATACTACCTAATATAAAGATTACGGTAAAAGACCCAAAAAGAAAAATAGCCAACTGTCAACCATTAAAGCAGTGACTTATTACAATATGAATCGATCTAACACCTAACCAAATAGTCTTGAAATTGAAGCCACCTCAGCAAACAATCTTCTTATCTGAAACATCCAGAAACAATAATATATCGTGAAAAGCACAAGGATTATAAAGAACAGATAAAGTAAAAGATAAAACCCCTCATATATGTACAAATAGATAAGTATATATCAAACTTCCCTTTAATCTTATTCCCCCTTAAATAGAGACATCATAACACTTGGATATACTACTTCGAAACTCACAAAATAAAAACTACTCCCTTTTTGTCAGAAAATGACAATGGGTAAAGGTACAATGGGAAACAACGCATACAAGAGAACATTCAAATAAAATCTACTCCCCCTCACTAACAAGCCTACTAATTTAGAAAAAAATAATGCACAAAAGAAAATGATATGCAATAGCATGAAACACACACAAGTACAAAATGAGTTAAACCAAAATCAATCAAAATTGATTGAAACAACACTTCAAGCAAATACAATGATACCTAATTAGTATTCCGCTATTTATGACATGAAATAATATGCATCACTTGAGATTTTGCTAAATACTACACGTATGCGTATGACATAAACACCAAAGCATAACAAGTACTTGCGTGAAAGATATGAAAACAATGAATCAAGTCTTAAGACCTTATTTAATGAGAGGATCACAACCAAATAAATCTTATCTCTTAACAAACCAAGTCCACAAAATATGTGTTCAAACCCAGTACCACTAGGACCTGAAAATAAGAAACATTGGTTGCATGTTTTAATAGTCTCCCATAAATCAGATGAGATCATAATAAAAACTCTTTCGAGTGAAGGGTTTTTGCATTTATCTTTTGAATTTTCGCCCATTGGCTCTTTTGCTCTTGAGTCTCATGTAAACTATTTTTTAAAAAATATTATGGGATATCATAAGGTCATATAGTTAAATGTCATACTATTTTTCAGCAAAATATGGTAGAGAATAGATTGTCCGTTGAAAAAAACTCATACATGCGACCAAGCCTAGAAAATAAGAAAAACATATATGTAAAGTGCAAGCACAAAATATATACCAGCGGTTTTTATCACAAACACTCATGCATATAGAACATCAATAATAAATAAAAGCATATTATGCATGCATAACCATATAAACTACATATTAGGATCACATGCACATGCTTTTCAAGCTCTAACAAGCCAAAAAAATATTTTTGATCTTTTTCATTTTTATTTTGTTTTATTTATTTTTATTTTAACCAAAAAAATATGGAAAGTCGCACAAGGCTTGTCAATCCAATGGTACATGGAGGTGTATCTCAATTGTAGATCATACCACCGTCAATTCGGAATCGTCTTCGAAATTTATGTTTGGGTTTCCATCCTATATACTAAGGGACAAAATAAAGAATGACAAACACAACCATATGTTGTAAAAAAATAAACGTGTAAAAATATAAAAACACACGCACACAGATATGCATTGGGAAATAAAATACAACTTCTAAAAAAAGTTACACCAAATGCACTCTCATTATACCTGTTAGGATCAAGGCATTCAGAGGTAGATGGGAAGTCCTCTCGCTTCCTCACCCAAGCTTTCTTAGGAAACACTTCCACCTGAGTATTCCTAGTGGAATTGCATCTGTTTAGCTAGTGTAGAAACTTGAGACACTAGTTTTGATGAATCAAACCTATATGGTACACTCTTAGGCCTTTTCTTATGTTTGCGCAGCATGAATCACGTAGGCCTAATGTGTCATGTCTTGCCACAATAATGGCATACAGACACAAGCCTCAAATGAGAGTGAGGTCTACCAACCACACCTCTAGACATGGACTGAGTTGTGACAAACAGTTTTGGAAGTTGACGCCTTGTCCCAACGTGACTTAATAAAGCATAATCCTTTATTCTCATATAGAGACACGCCAATCCCCAAGATTTGGTCTAGTTTTTCAGTCCCACTAGAAAGTGCTGACAATCAGGTTCTAGCATCTTCAAGTTCAGTTTCTATGATTAGACTCTATAACCTAGGCTTATATTCCTCTCCTCAATGTCATCTATCATTAAAAGGCTCTGCTCAAACTTAGCTTGAGCATCGTTCTTTTCTAGCTCGGCTTCTTTCAGCATTTTTGACCACTATATTAGTCTTTTTGATAGCTAAACACTCATTGAACAATTCAGTGTAGGCTATCTGAAAACTATCCTCATCTACAGACTCATCTTGAGAGAAATCAGATCTATCATCTTCATTACTATTGTTTTCCTCTCTCTCACCAGTCACACAACTACCACAAAGGCTATAAAATTGCTTTTATCTTAAGAGACTCATCAAAAGTATAACCACCTTCGAATCACTAAGCGAAGCTGTCATGACTTTCTTGCCTTTAGCCTTAAGATATATGGGAACCTCAGATATAATGTGTTATACACTTCACTCTCATGGCATTGAATACCACGAGATTTGCTACCCTTATCCACTCTAGACTCTCTCATACTATGCCTACTCTCTCTAGATATATCATATTTATCCCTATCACGATCACTCTTCTTCAGTTTAAGAAATTTTCTAAATCTTTTTACAAACATGGGTAAATCATGATACATGAGATTAACGCTATCATCATCACTAGATGAATCATGAGGAACTTCCTTCGCGATCTTCATTGCTATAGTTTTGGGCTTTTTATAACTAGGATTTTTCTTTATATATACCTACAAGTTTCCTATGAGGTCTTCTAGTTTAAGGTTATCAAGGTCATTGCTTTCCTCAATGGCAGTGATCTTAAGTAGGAACTTGTCACGTAAGGATGTGAGGATTTTTCTCACTATCGTACTAGTAGAAATAGTCTTACTTAAGTTAAACCTTACGTTAACGATATCATTAATCTCATTATAGAACTCATCAAAGGTCTCATCATCTTTCATTCTGGCGATCTCAAACCTAGTAGCCAAATCCTAGAGTCTATTATTTTTAACGGACAATGTGCCCTCATGCAAAGTCTGAAAGAGAGATTCTCCTAAATTCAGCCGAGAAAACAGAACCATGAATGACATTAATTGCCTTGATGTTCCTATTGCTAGTGTCAAATTCATTCTTTGTCTAGATCAATTTATATTTAGGGGAAAAGACTCCATCAACCATAACCACATAAGGTTTCCACCCGTACTCTACTGTCATCCAGACTCTCTCATTTAAGGATTTAATGAACGCTCCCGTGCAAACCTTTCAATGTAAATATTCAGTCCTATCAAAGAATATGGGATGATTTAAAGGTTGAATTCTTTCCACAGCTATATGGATAAAAGATCGAGTTCAATCTCTGATACCAATTAAAAGTTTGTAATTATCCTAGAATCTGACCCTATGCTGAATTAACATAATATTAAGACAAGTCCTAAATATAGTTACTTTGATTTTTCAATAAACACCCTTAATTATAATGGAAATAAATCAAAACAAAATATTAAAGTAGAAAATAAATCAACCACATAAAATCAACACAAGTTATTTTGGTGACGAAGTTGAAAACTCGTGCGAGTAAAAAATCACTATGGGTATTTCGACTACAACCTCAAATCCACTATATAGAGAAAAACTTACAGTTATGGTAAAAGACCTATGGTGGCAACTCTACCGAATCTAGTACCTCTAGAATACAAGAACTTAAAGAGCTCATCTAGTCCGTAGCCACCAATTTTCTTCAGAACATCTGAAGTCTCTGAGAAGATCAACTCTGCAACTCTGAATGTCGGAACTCTGACCGCCAATCTTCCTTCTTGAGAACTCTGAAGGTTTAGGAAATTAGGTTTTTATGTGTTGATAGTTTAACAAAGATCAATCTCATTATAAACAAAGAAGACAAGAAAAGCAAATAAAACATCAAGGTGAGAACAAGAAGAATGAAAACTAAGAATGTGTTTAGGCTCAAAATAAAGTGTTTTCAACACTTGTGAAGTTGGCTCAATGTTCATTTATATAGGTAGGGTAAATGAATGGGTTTCCTATTGTTATTTTGGCTTTAAAACGTGTCTAAAATATCCTACTTACATAGGGCTTTCAAACGCACTTCAAATGCAACTCAAATGTAAAGTTTCTACCTCTAGACCTTCATACACAAATACGAACACAAATTGAACGCAGGTCGTGGACTGGTTTTCAGATGGAACTTAAAATGCTTGTAACTTTCTTGTCTCTTGGCCAAATCTTGCATTCTTTATATGTACGTGATTGACTTCAAGTCTTCTTTCCAATGCACTTAACCATGTCAATTAGAGCTCTAAATCTTCTATAATATTCAAAAGAGTGAACATTGTTCTGATATCTCCATATGATTTTTGCAAACATTTGTCCAATTGCTCCGAAATCTTCAAGACTCATTACAACTCAATTGAACATATTTTGTTACGGACATTACCAACAAAAATGGAACTAAAATAATTCATTACTTATGTATCTTTGGAACTAATCAATAAAACATGTATCAATTTGAACATCAATCCCAACATTAGTGATTATGGGCACCAATTATTTTAACTCGTCAATGTATATGCTACGAACACAAGATAAAATAAGACTTAGAAGGATATGACTTGGAAGGAAAAAGATAATTATAATTTCAAAAATAAAAATACCCACATCAAAAAAGATAAAACCTCAGTGCATTTCAATAAGATGTAAGTGTGAGCTGCCAACATTTCTTTATATGCCAATCCTATTTTCTTTGATCTTCCATATGGTCGACTACGATATGTAGAAATATTGAGATTTCCTTTAACCTCTTCAACATTCCCACCATCATCATTACGATAAAATTATCAAAATCTCTTGTTCACATATGGTTCAAAATAATGCAAAAAAAAATGTTAATAGTTCTTCAACTATATACGCATTACAAATGGAACTCTTTACTTTTGCCTTGTTTTTGACATTATGCTTTAAATATCGAAGGTATTTGATAAAACAATCACATAAAAAATGTATAATCAGTAACTCTATTGACAAATAATAAGTAAGATTATTTTTTATTATTACCTCTCAAATGGATACATCCATTCGTATTGCACGGATCCATATATTTTGGCTTCATACGACAAGTGTACCGGTAGATATTCCATAAAATTATAGAAGGCATGAGAAAGATATCCTCTAATTTGTATAGAATGATTGAGATCTCTTCCTCAAGCCTTTCCATCTCAGCCACTTTAATAGTAGTTGAATTTGAACAACGAAAAATAATTATGACTGGCCAGAGATTCGAATAGCCGGTCGGAGGTGTCTTTTTAGATGTGTATCAGGTTAGGCGTACTGGAAGTCTGGCCAGATATGTAGTGTAATCGAGAAACATAAAACTCATGTAATAATAAGAGAAAGATAAACAATCAAACTATTAAGATAAATAACAAATAATTAGGATGGAATTCATGCCAAGTATACGGCAATATTAGAAAAGACATGTGTAAATACAAAGAGATAAAGCGACTATTCTTTCCTTGATATGTGGAGTTGTATCCCAAGTATAGACATTATTACCATCAATTCATATTGAATTATGACATTTACTTATGGTTTTCACCCTATATACCACAAGAAAGCATGCTACCAGATGTAGCATATGTACGGTCGAATTTGATTTATGACTAGTGTATGTCTAGCCAAACATGCAGCACGTCCGGCCGGAGATACTGTGTCAAAACAGAAAATACAGAATTAAGTGATAAAGGCCTCAGGTATTACCTTAGGTGTATCTTGGCTCCGAGAACACGTCTGACAGTCTTAGTTGATTGTTTGTTTTATCTACATGAGATAGATTTAAAAGGTTGTTTGGGTCTTTATTTTGGTGTTGGGTGGGTGTACTTCACTGATTTTTGGCAAGTGATGAGTTGGAAGCCTCCAAAATTTAAATCTCAAAGAAGGTCCTATATTTGTGTGAAGATCCTCCTTTTCATAGTGATGGTTTCTTAGTTTAGGAAGGAAACAAAACTCTTATAAGGGAAATTTATAATTATGGAAGGTGGTAAAATGGAAAAAGATAATTGGGGAAAGTTTTTAAGAGGGAAAAAATCTGGTTTTATGAAAATTTGTTAAGAATGAAACAGATTGAGTCCTTCTACAAAATTGAAAATGCGATGTATGTCCAACCGGATATAGAGGTGTATTGATCAAATGAGATGGTTATATCCTGCTAGAATTTGGGTTTATATTCATACGAATGTAGATGGTTTCTCTCCAGTATTTGAACCTTACAATCTTCATTGACTAAAGAGCTTAGGCCATACCCTTGGTAAGCCCATATAAAAAGCCCATAGTTAATTATCATAAAGGAGCTTCCTTTAAGCTTGTGATTGGGTTATAGTCATTTGATGCCATTTAATCTCTTTATCGTGGGATAAAGAACTTGTTGGGCCATTTCGTTATAACAAGTTTGTGTTCCACTATAATTTTATCAAATGCTTTGAAATTTCAATGGGTCACCATGTTTGAAAACCTCGTCGGACTAGGAATATTTAGTTATAATCCAAATGTGTCAAGGCATAAGTTTGATACTAATGATTGGAAAATATATCAATATTTACTGCCATTTTTACCTAATATTTTGTTTAGTTTCTTGGGTTTGATGAACATTTTGATGTGTTTTAGTTTATTTTAATGATAAAATGAAATCAGGACTCAATGAAATCATTTAAGACGAAATATGGAACAAATAAGGGCAAAAATTGGACTTGACATTTTGATTTTGGAGGTTGGAAACTTAAAATGGCATTCTAACGAACCTAATGATGAAACAGAATATTAACAAGCTTAATAATTGATTTAATTTTATTATGGGTAATTCTTTAGTTTGTTTATTGAATCTTAAACCTAATGCTTCTTGTTGCGTGGTAAACTTAAAATGAACTTGGAAAAGGGATTTTAGGTTTCAGCCTTAGATTCAGTAGCCCACGATCTTCATGTTGGACAATTATGACCCATAGCATCACTATTTGTACAAAACATGGTGTTTTTGTACAAATTAACTATGTGACAAAAGAAATTGCTCTTTTATCATTTGTAATTGGATTACCAAGATACATAAATGATAAAAGTCCTTATGATTAGTTCCGGATTAAGATGATATTAGACAGTATCAATCCATGAAGGTTTAATCATTAAATATCCCTAGTCGTAGTATTATCGAGACTGGACATCGATAATGCGGAATAGACTAGTATTGCACTTGTGCGCGTTGTGGGAGCATAACGACATAGTTCTCATATATTTGGGTATAGGATACTCATGCAAGTGTAATAGGAGGTTGTGTTTTACCGATGGTACGGAAAACAGCTTCGCTTTGGATATACCCCTTGGAATTGCATTGGTAGTATAACTATGTGTCTATGGTAGTCCGAATCAGGGTAGGTGTATTTGGTCTTAACTTGAGACTTACACCGCTAATACTTGCGACAATCAATATACTTTGGTTTTGGTCGTCCAGGGCTTTAACCGGTTCTTTGTACGCCTCTTCTGGGTATATTGAGAATCGTAGTGTATTGGGTGTGATGTCAAGATGGAAGTATCACTTCACTTATATTGGAGATGATGATCACGTAGGATAGGGAACTGGTTCTCTTATATACTGCAGTCATCGGGATAATATGACTAGGACATGATTATCCGATTATAGAGACTAGTTACCAGAGATCCGATATGGGCTTCGTACGGGGCAGACACATTTCCAGCCCCAGGCCTTGCATGTGAGATCCGATACTGGATCGAAATACGAAATACTACATATACTATGCCTGATATAGATCACCTCCAGTAAGAATATTTCTGGAGAATTGGGTAGGCACGATGCTTTGTTAGAAGCCAACCATGTCTTTTAAATCGGTAAAAATGTAGTACTAGGTACGTACGTGTTCGGATAGTCTGACGACCGGATTTACTGCCAACATATCCGGGGATCTCATGGGTCGCTTCCCAAAGATTCACCGATGACGTATGACTCGCACTTTATTAATCTGGGATTAATTAGATGAGAGAGAAAATTAATCTGGGATTAATTACGGAGATATTTTATCTGGGATAAAAATTATTTAAAAAGAGAGAACGATTAATTTGGAATTAATCGATAAAATAATATATTCGATATATTATACGAAATTAGATTTCGACGCGAAATTAAAGTTAGATTTTAATTCGGGCGAACGAGTTAATTTAGAATTAATTCGTTAGTGACATGAATAATAATTTTACTAGGCATAATTATTTAATTACGTCGCAACGGAAAATTCGTTAATTCGGAATTAGTGAATCCGAGCCCGGGAGTGTTTGCGGGCGCACTCGCATTTCGAATTCAAGTACGGCCCACAAGTCACATCAAGCGTCAAATCATTAGTCACTTTGATTGATGTGATGCCTAGTCACTTTGAGTGATTGACAACATGTCACTTTTGATGTGAATAGTTGATGGATGTTGTTGGCTTAAATGCCTTGTACTTTTGGAAAGTCAAAAATTTGGTATTTGATTTTTGGAAAATTAAAAACCAAATACACAACACAAATTCTCTCTCTCTCTTCATAACTCACACGGTTTTGGAGCCAAAATTTTCTCCTCTCCCTCTCTCGGCTTTGAAGCCATTTTTCTTCTTCATTTCTTGGTTAGACCACAAATAACAAGAAGAAAAAGGAAGATTTGTGGCAAATTTTCTTTATGCTAGCACATGAAGAGTCATCCAAGGTAATAAGGAAACAAACTTGTGAGCATGGAATCATCATTCGAAAGCTTGGAGCTTGGAGAATCCATGGAGGCGTTGACCAAATTTGGAGGACAACAATGAGCAAAAACCGAGAGTTCAAGGAGTCAAAAGTTTTGTTGTTCCTCGCATCGCATAACCGATCAATGTGAGTATGATTCCGCCATTCTTCGTTGAGTATTCACATAATGTTTCTTGCTTGAATTGATCATTGGGACCTTAGAGAAACCCAACACTTCCTTGAGGATAAATAACCCTTTAATAGATTTCCTTACAGGATAGGAATATACCTGTTGGGCAGGGGTAGCCATAATTGGAACTTGCAATTAATAAATTTAAATAACTTGGTTAACATAGGAATATGATTAATTGGGTTATACTGGGTATCCATGTCTGACCATCAGAAGAGGCTTATACATATCTTCGTGTTCCAAATTAGCAAATTGATTTATTACCCATGTATAAGAGAATCAATTCATCATTGGAATAATATGTAGAAGTTTCAATCAAGTCCCAAGATCATAAATCATGCATAAAAACGAATAGAATACAACCAAGGAGTAAGGCGGAATTCATACTCACATTGATGGGTTTTGATGAAATGAAGAATACAAGCCTTCAAGCTTCTCAAACTCGCGGTAATGGAGCTCCTTGTGCTGTTGGACTGCTCGGTTTTGGTCCTTCTTGTCTCTCCAAGATTCGGCCATGGATGGACTCCATGGAAGCTCCAAGCTTCAAGCTCCAAAATTGATTCCAAGCTCACAAATTCGTTCCCTATCACCTATGTATCACTCATGGTGTGCTAGCACTAAGTCTTCTTCCTTGCTTCCCTTTGATTCGGTCAAACCAGAAACATTTGTGAAGAAATCGGCTTGAAGCCGTGAGAAGAGGAAGAAGAAAAAGAGAGGGAAAAGAGAGAATGCGTATGTCTTGCATGTGAGAGAGAGAAGATAAAGCTTTAATATATATATTTATTATATTTACCAAGTAAATTAAATAAAACATATATATTACTTTAATTCAAAAGTCAAAAAGTAAAAAGCAAATGTTGCTTTTTCAACTTCTACATCAATCACTCAAATCAAGTGACAACATGTCACATCACTCAAAATGACATTTGATTTGACGCTTGATGTGACTATCGATTTGACGCACGATTTGACTTGCGTGCCGCACTCGAATTCGAAATGCGAATGCGCTCGCAAATAATCCCGGGCTCGGGTTCGCTAATTCCAAATTAACGAATTTTCCGTCGCATCGTAATTAAATGATTACGCCTAGCGAAATCACTATTCACGTCGCTAACGAATTAATTCTAAATTAATTCGTTCGCCCGAATTAAAATCTAATTTTAATTCCGCGTCGAAATCCAATTTCTAATAATATATCAAATATATTATTTTATCGATTAATTCCAAATTAATCGTTCTCTCTCTTTAAACGATATTTTATCCGAGATAAAATATCTCCGTAATTAATCCCAGATTAATTTTCTCTCTCTTCTAATTAATCCCAGATTAATTAAGTGCGAGTTATACGTCATCGGTGAATCTTCAGGAAGCGACCCATGAGATCTCCAGATATGTTGGCAGTAAATACGGTTGTCGGACTATCCGAACACGTAAGTACCCCGTACTACGTTTATACCGATTTACAAGACAAGGTTGGCTTCTAGCAAAGCGCCATGCCTACCCAATTCTCCAGAAATATTCTTACAGGAATATATAGATCTGTATCAAGCGTAGTATACCGTAGTATTGTGTATATCGGCCCAGTATCGGATAGTCACGTGCTAGGGCTGGGGCTGGATAAGTGTCTGCCCCGTCCGAAGCATATGTCAGATGTCTGGTAACTAGTCTCTATAATCGGATATACATGACCTTGTCATAATATCCCGATGGCCGGCCAGCACTTAAGAGACTAATACCGTATCCTGCGTGACATCATCTCCACTATGACTAAAGTGATACTTCCGTCTCGACATCACACCCAATACACTACGACTCTCTGATAAACCCAGAAGCGGCGTACGCAGAAACGGTTAAAGCCCTGTACCACCAAGACTAAAGTCTACCGATTATTGCAAGTATTAGCGATGCAAGTCTCAGGTTAAGACTATACACACCTACCTTGATTTCGGCCTCCCATAGACACATAGTCATAATACCAATGGGATTCCGAGGGGTCTATCCAGAGCGAAGCTGTTTCCCGTACCATCGGTGAAACACAACCTCCTATCGCACTTGCATAAGTATCCAATACTTAAATATATGAGAACTATGCCGTTGTGCCCTCACAACGCGCATAAGTGCAATACTAGCCTATTCCGCATTATCGATGTCCTGTCTCGATAATACTCCGGCTAGGGATATTTAATGATTAATCCTTCGTGGACTGATACTGTCTCATATCATCTCAATCCAGGAACTAATCATATCGACCTCTCTTCATTTATATATATATGGTGATCTAATCACAAATGATGAGAGTGCAATTTCCTTGTCACATAGTTAATTTGTACAACAACACCGTGATCTGTACAAATAGTGACGCTATGGGTCATATTATCCAACAATCTCCCACTTGGCACATAGCCAGTCACTCGAGTGTCTAACACCCGAACTATGTACGGTTCGCTCAAATTGCTGAGGAAAGGGTTTCGTCAGTGGATTTGCGTAATTATCTTTTGACGCGATTTATACGATCATCACATCGCCACGATGTTGGACAAACTGACCCATAGCGTCACTATTTGCACAGATCATTGTGTTGTTGTAGCAAATTAACTATGTGACAAGGAAATTGCACTCTCATCATTTGTGATTAGATCACCATAAATATATATAAATGAAGAGAGGTCCGTATGATTAGTTCCTGGACTGAGAATGATATAAGACAGTATCAGTCCCCGAAGGATTAATCATTAAGTATCCCTAGCCGTAGTATTATCGAGAATGGACATCGATAATGCGGAATAGGCTAGTATTGCACTTGTGTGCGTTGTGAGGGCACAACGACATAGTTCTCATATATATAAGTATTGGATACTTATGCAAGTGCAATAGGAGGTCGTGTTTCACCGATGGTACGGGAAACAGCTTCGCTCTGGATAGACCCCTCGGAATCCCATTGGTATTATGACTATGTGTCTATGGGAGGCCGAAATCAAGGTAGGTGTGTATAGTCTTAACCTGAGACTTACATCGCTAATACTTACGATAATTGATAAACTTTGGTCTTGGTGGTACAGGCTTTAACCGGTTCTGCGTACACCACTTCTGGGTTTATCAGAGAGTCGTAGTGTATTGGGTGTGATGTCGAGACGGAAGTGTCACTTCAGTCATTATGGAGATGATGTCACGCAGGATACGGTACTAGTGCTCTTGAGTGTTGCGGAACCAATCGGGATATTGTGACCAGGTCATAACTATCCGATTATAGAGACTATGTTACCAGACATCCGATATTTGCTTCGGACGGGGCAGACACTTATCCAGCCCCAGCCCTAGCACGTGACTATCCGATACTGGGCCGATATGCACAATACATTAGTATACTACGCTTGATACAGATCTTTGATATTCTTAAATGGATATGTCCGGAGAATTGGGTAGACTTGGTGCTTTGCTAGGAGTCGACCTTGTCTCGTAAATCGGTAGAACGTAGTACTTGGTACGTACGTGATTCGGATACTCCGACGACCGTATTTACTGCCAGCTAATCCGGGGATCTCATGGGTCGCTTCCCGATAATCCACCGATGACGCACAACTCGCACTCTTGAATAATCTGGGATTATATAGAAGAGAGAGAAAATTAACCTAGGATTAATTACGGAGATATTTTATCTAGGATAAAATATCGTCAAGAGAGAGATAACGATTAATTTGGAATTAATCGATTAAATTAATATATTGGATATATTAAATGAAATTAGATTTCGACGCGAATTAAAATTAGATTTTAATTCGGGCGAACGAATTAATTTAGAATTAATTCGTTAACGACGTGAATAGTGAATTCGCTAGGCGTAATCATTTAATTACGACGCGACGGAAAAATCGTTAATTTGGAATTAACGAACCCGAGCCCGGGTGTGATTGCGAGCGCATTCGTATTTCAAATTCGAGTGCGGCGACGTAAGTCGCATCAAGCGTCAAAGACATGTCACTTTATTAAAGTTGATATGACTTAAAGTTGACATAAAGTGTAAAAAGCATTTTGGAGGGAAAACTTTATGCTTTTGGCTCCAACTTTTTGCTTGATTTTGAATTAAAGCAAAAGGTAAATCATTTTATATTTTTGGAAAATATAAAAGAAAAGCTTTTACACCCTTTGTAACAAGTCAACACATTTCTATCTCTCCATTTTCTTTCTCTTCTCTCACGCACAAAACAGAACAAAAATGGACTGGTTCAGAACCAGAAATGGCGTGACACTAAGGGGAAGCAAGAGTGGGTTTTCATGGTGAAAATTCAAGTGCTAGCACACTTACGAGTCTTGGAAGGTGGTAGGGAGGTTCACCCATGAGCCGGGATCCATCCGACGAAGTTAGGAGCTCCATTTCGCAACTCAAAACAGAAGACAGAAGGCAGTGAACTGCATGTAGTGGCGCCAAACCAGTGAGCATTTTGTGCTTTGTTGTTGCCGCCGATTCGACTCAACCAACTGATATAAGTATTCTGCTATCTTTGTTGGTGTATTCACGCATTGTTTTCATGTCTTGTTTGATCTTGGGACCTAGATTATTTCCTACAATGGCATCAAGAGCTATAGGTTCAAGCATGAAATTTTAGGGCTTAAAATTTGGGTAAATGTTTGTTGAGCATGATTTGAATAAATTGATTGTTTAAGTATGCTTATAACATGTTTAATTTCATTTTGTTGGACCAATTTGTTGAAAATTGATTTGGAATTATTTTCCCCAAATTGATGACCTTGGCCGAATGTGAATGTAAAATTGGGTATTTTGATTTTGAGCATGATTTGGTTAAATTGATTATTGAGCATGTTTAAATGATCTTTAATTGAAGTTGGATTGGATCAATTTCAAGAAAATTAATTTGGAATAATTTTCCCCAATTTATTCATGTTGGCCGAATGTTGAAGCATATTTGGAAATTTGGAATTTTTTCATTTTGGTTCATTGGATGAGTTTTAATGATGTTGGATAATGTTAATTTGAAGTTAATTAGATTGAATTTTGAATTGAACAAATATCCCCAATTTGCTTCACTTGGCCGAATGTGTGGATGATTTTGGATTCTTGGAATTTTTGTTTTTGGTTCATTTGATGAGTTAGAATCATGTAGGATGATGTTAATTTATGGTCAATTGGATTGTACTTTGAATTGAACATAAATCCCCAAAATTCTCATGTTGGCCGAATTGGTGTATGCCCTCAAATGTCTTGGTAATTTTGATTTTGTGACATTGGATGTGTATGAAATCAAATTGGATGGTGATTTAATGTCGATTGGATTGAAACCGAATCGGACACAAAATCTCTCATTGGCCGAGAGCTTTGTAGCATGTAAATGGGTTTGATTTTTCAATTTGTGTGTTGGACATATAATAATGAATTGAGTATGATTAATTGGACTAATTTAGTGTTTTAGAAATGTTGATTTAGTTGATTAATCATGTAATACACTTTAGTTTAATTGAATATGAAATTGGATTTTGTATATTTAATTAATGGGCCTATTTTTGATATTGGGCTTCTAATGTTGTATTTGGGCCTATTGGGCTTGATTTATCAAGTTGGTTTAGGCCAAATGGATTGGATCCAATTGGGCCCAAAACCTTACCATAAAGCCCAAATGCGGCTAATGAACCTTTAAAGTTCAATTGGGCCTAATGGGCCAAGATTGATTTATGGGCTTATGGGGTAAATCCCGGATTAGATTTTGGTTATCGGTTTGACCCGAGTTGACCAAAAGTCCACGCCTTAAGAAATCAATTAAAGCCCATTGGACTTTAATTGAATTGACGTTGGACGTTAATCGGTCTTTGAGACGCGTTACGATTAAATTTGGTATTTAAATCGTAAAAGGTTTATTAAATAAAAGTGTAACATTTAATTTGGAATTGAATAGTGAATTAGTATTAAATACATGTTAAATTAGATTTAATGATGTAGTTTAATTTAATTCATGAATTCGTACTTTAAGTACTTATTCGCAAAAACGAGTTTGACTCGAACAAAATCAAATCGTTGTTTGAACATTGGATGATCACTTAATTATCAGATTAATTAATTTGATTGATTGATAGCATGCTTATGTGTGTGAATACGTGGTTGTGTTGAATGAATAATGTATATCGGATGGATATTAGTCGGGTGGGCAATTTTAGAAATTGTTGTAATAAATTCGATTATTAAATTGGACCTGCGTGTCCAGCCTTATCACCTCTATTCTCTTTGTATTCTCTTCTCACCTATTCCCCTCTATGTATATGAGGTTTCTTTAGAAGTGTAGTGTAACGGGTAGAAGTAATACTAGTGCTAGTTTGAGTGAGAAAGGGAGAGATTTGATCTAGGATCAATGTGTTAAGTATCCATCCGCATATCATTATTATTTATTTTCATACTCGCTTTATTATGTATTTAGAATGCATGTTTAAGGGTGTATGATGATGAGACCTTAACAAAGATAATTAAATTGGTAGCCAATTTGCACGCGAAAAACCCTCGTTAAATATCAAGCGTTTATTTTCCTTCCATTGAGTGATTCTTACTCAAGATCCGAGATTGGCAGGGGTTGTTGGCCAAAGTCAAGCCCTTGTCCGTCGAAGATGTGTTTTAATCACGAGGCTTTGTTCCATATCGGTGTCGTGTCTAAGTTATGGTTTGTTGGCCAAAGTCAAGACCACTTCTTGTCCATTGACATTGATTACGAAGCTTCCATGTCAATGGGTCCGCGCTTGACTGGGATCACTAGGTTTGTTGTGCCAAAGCCAAGGCCTAGTTGATTCAGAGGAAAAAGGTTAGGGTATACATTCGATGTATAGGCATATATAAAATTAATGTTTGGGACTTGGATGTCCACCTACTGGATCTAGGAGTTGGATGAGATCCAATTGATCTTCGAGATTCTAGTTATTATTATTATTAATATTGTGTGCTATTCAACAGATGTAATGACTGTGATATAACAGGGATTAGACGAAGAGGGTTTCGCGAGTACTCGCAGAGGGTTACAGGCTCGACAAAAATAGTGGGAGGCAAGTATTGAATTTGCAACATTCGTTCGAATACTCGCTAAACGCGCTCATCTATATTTTACTCGTCTTATTAATTAAAAAGTATTAGTTGGACTAATATTTTAAGTTGTTTTAAAAATATATATAATTGGACTATATACAAACTCATTCAATATATAGTTGATTTTATAATTGGATTATAGTAATCAATATAATTGAATTAAAATGATAGTTGATTTTATAATTAGATTATAGTAATCAATATTAAAATTATAGTTGATTAAATAATTGGATTATTGTAATCATTATAATAAATGTACTTTATTAAATTGATTAATAGTTGGACTATTAAAATCAAGAAAAGAATTGAAAAGTTGAATATTTAAAATATATAATTGGATTAAATGTTTTAAATGATTTAATTTTCATATTGGGAATTCATAATAGGTTACTTTATTGGATAAAATAACTTGTTATATCTAGGCCATAATTAAGCAAATAAGTAGATCATAAAATCTTTGGAAGATTTATGTGATGATGACTTTAGTGCTTAATTAATATACTTATCATAAATCTATTTTAGATTTAAAAGTATTAAATTGCAATTAATAATTCTTAGAGAATTGATTTGACTATTCTAGAGGTGAAAAGTCAAAGTTTGCAATTGGGCGTGTTGCACAAGGTGCACATCGTTTCGATATTCCGAAACCCAAGGCTTGGCCAAAGGTTTGTGAAATATTGAAAAGATAATTGACATATCCCAAAGTGACTACCATTTGGATATGGAAGACACGAAGGAATTAAAGAAAGGGCGAGGCTCTGACTTTAAAATATTTGTCAAAGTTATGTTCACTACTAGTATTGAAATTGGATTTTAAATACTTAGTGTGGTACATAAAATATATGTATTGATGTTCAGAATCCGCTATGAGCTGGATACTGACTTCAAGCCGAGATTTCTCTGTGAATCGGAAACGGGACGAAAGTCGCTGTTTCGACCGTAGATACCTAAATTTAGGAACTACCCTTCGGGTATGTACTTAAATTAGGAACTGTTATAATGTAACTAGTTTGACTAGAGACATTATCTCTATATCAGTGTTTAATCCGTTACGGATAAAACCTTTATATTCTAGAACACTAAAGTGTTTTATTATATAAAGATGATACTGAGATAAACACATTAGATGTGAATAACAGAATTTATATTTTGAATATAATAAAATCTCAAACATATAAAAATGACAAATAAATAGCTCAAATTGATTTGATCAATAGAGACTTATTTGTGGCATTGTTGTCTAGGACACAATTAAACGAGACTCGTATATCCACACTTTTGAAGAGTGGGTACTAGGACTGATTTGACTATTCAAATAAGGTCTGCAAATCTAGTTTATTAGGTAAAGTACCTAAAATACTATTACTTGGTAATAGTAAAAGTACCACCGATCTGTTAGCCCTATTCATAGTAGAGTAAGTGGGCCCATATCTAGCTAGACTAGATGTGAACATGAATATTTCGTGACTTTGACGGATGTAGCATCACGTTATGGTTATGTGTTTCTTTTGAAGAACACAAATCGGAAACTTTAGAGTTTCGACACGAAATAGAAAACAGATCGGCTATAGTATTATTCCGCCACGGTAAGACCGTAATGGAAAATACTTAAGTAGTAAGTTTCATACGTACATGAAAGAGTACGGTATTCTTTCAATGAGGACTCCTCCCGAGACACGTCAGTTAGACGGTGTGTCCGAACTGAAACCGAATTTTGTTGGACATGATAAGGTTTATCACGAGTCGCTCTGAGCTACTATCTCCTTCAACCGGATATGTATTAACAGTGCAAAACTTATTTAGAATAAGGTTCCAT
>SKCR01011562.1:0-51357 GCA_019454045.1 Zanthoxylum bungeanum | reverse complement strand
ATTTTAAATTTTAGTTTATTCTTTTTATTTATTTTTTATTTTTGTTTTTTCTTGTTTTACTTGAGTTTAATTGCATGCCTAGACGTAGAGATCGGTTTGGTAGATTTGTTAAGATTGAAGAGGAAGATTCAGATTCCAATAACATATTTGAAAATCTTTTTGCCACACCATCCGAGTCTAGTGCACATACTATGAGTGAGTACGAGAGACCACCCGTGAGGACTCTTGAAGAGTACCTTCATCCCACTCGCACAGCTACACCATAGTGCATCATGTTTCCTCCTAATGCACCACACATAGATTTTAAACCTAGGATGATACAGTATCTCCCAACCTTCCATGGTTTGGAGAAGATAATCCCTATGTGCACATTAGAGAGTTGAAGAGGTCGTAGCAACCTTCCATGACCGATTTGGAACCACTGACACAATTAGACTTAAGTTCTTCCCCTTTGCCCTTAAGGATAGAGCTAAGAGCTGGTTGTATTCTCTCAGACCTCGGTCAATAGGATCATGGGGCGAGATGACACAAGTATTCTTTAATAAATAATTCCCACACTATAAGACGAATACCTTGAAAAGACAAATCTCCACCTTCTCCCAGAGAGACAGTGAAACCCTTTATCAGACTTGGGAAAGGTTTAAGGAGATGTTAGCTAGTTGTCCTCACCATGGATATGAGAGTTGGCGCTTAGTGAGCTATTTTTATGACGTTTAACCCCTAGAGAGTGCCAATTCGTGGAGACAATGTGTAATGGTGAGTTCATCCGAAAGGACCCCGATGAGGCATTAGAGTACTTAAATGACCTAGCTGAGAAATCTCACACTTGGACTGGACCTAATGCCATTGATAGCACTGATAACACACACCCCACTCCTTCTAGCAGAGGCATACACCACTTTAGGGAAGATGATAGTCTTAAGGCACAAGTTGAGTTATTAACTAGACATTTAGGAGCCTTAAAAGCTAAGGATAGCCAGACTATGCATGCAGTAGCCCATTTAGAACCTCAAGGGGTATGCTTTATGTGTAAGGGAACTGGCCATCTAGCCTAAGAATGTCGTGTATATGGTGTGATGATGGGAACATATGAGGAACAATGCAATACCTTAGGGATGTACAAGAAGCCTTATACACCATATTCAGATACCTATAATTTTAGTTGGCGGAACCATCTTAATCTTAGTTGGAAACAAGAGTCTTATCAGCCTACCCAGACATCATAACCCAAAGGTTATAGTGCTCCACAGTATCACACACATGTTGGATAATTATGACCAATAGCATCACTATTTGTACAGAACATGGTGTTGTTGTACAAATTAACTATGTGACAAAGGAAATTGCTATTTTATCATTTGTAATTGGATTACCTGGATATATAAATGATAAAAGTCCTTATGATTAGTTCCGGATTAATAAAAATAGAGACGTATTAATCCACAAAGGTTTAATCATTAAATATCCCTAGTCGTAGTATTATCGAGACTGGACATCGATAATGCAGAATATGCTAGTATTACACTTGTACGTGTTATGGAAGCGTAACGGTATAGTTCTCATATATTTGGGTATTGGATACTCATGCAAGTGTAATAGGAGGTTCTGTTTACCGATGGCACGGAAACAGCTTCGCTCTGGATAGACCCATCGGAATCCCATTGGCAGTATGACTATGGGTCTATGGGAATCCGAATCAGGGTAGGTGTATTTGGTCTTAACCTGAGACTTGCATCGCTAATACTTGCGACAATCAATATACTTTGATTTTGGTCGTCCGGGACTTTAAATGGTTCTGTGTACGCCTCTTCTGGGTATATTGAGAATCGTAGTGTATTGGGTGTGATGTCAAGAAGGAAGTATCACTTCAGTCATATGGAGATGATGATCACGCATGGATACAGAACTGGTACTCTAAGTGCTATAGCCATCGGGGAAGTATGACCAGGTCATGACTTTTCGATCATAAAGAGACTAGTTGCTAGTGATCCGATATATGTTTCGTACGAGGCAGACACAACTCCAGCCTCAGGCCTTGCATGTGACATCCGATACTGGTTCGTAATACGCAATACTACGTATATTACGCCTGACAAATATCATGTATTCCGTAGAAGAATATTTCTGGAGAATTGGGTAGGCACGGTGCTTTGCTAGAAGCCAACCATGTCTTGTAAATCGGTAAATATGTGGTACCGGGTACGCACGTGTTCAGATTGTCCGATGACCGTATTTACTGCCAACATATCCAGGGATCTCTTGGGTCGCATCCCAAAGATTCGCCGATGATGTTTGACTTGAACAATATTAATCTAGGATTAATTAAGAGAGAGAATTAATCTGGATTAATAAAGAGAGAAAATTAATCTGGGATTAATTATGGCAAGAATTAATCTGAGATTAATTATCAGAGAAAGAATTAATTTGGGATTAATTGCGTCGAGAATTTATATGGGATTAAATTTGCCGAGATGAGAGAACGCGATTAATTTGGAATTAATCGGCAAAATAAATTTAATAGTTAAATTAGATTTTACTATTTAATTTATTTAATTGGGCTAAATAATATATTAGATATATTAATTGAAATTAGATTTCAACACGGAATTATATTGGATTTTAATTCTAGCGAACGAATTAATTTGAAATTGATTCGTAAGCAACTTTAATAAATTGAATTTTACTTGCCCATTTCAACCACCAACAAAATATATATTAAAGATTGAATTTGGAAATTCATTACTCTCTCTCGATTGGCTGAAAAGAAAGGCATTTTTGGCCTTTTGTTTTTGCTTTGGGCCAAATGGCCTTTGGGTATTCTACTTGGCCGAATGGCCATTCATTTGATGAAGGCCGAAATGGCCATGACTATCACTGGCCGAAGAAACAAATAAAGAGGCCATTAATCTCTCAATTTCATTATGGCCACGTGCCATTGAATTCTCATAATTAAAGAAATTGGTTTCTTCAAGCATCATGCCAAAGTGGCCTCTGAATTGAAGAAATTAGCTTATCTCTGATTTTGGCCGAAATGGCCTTATGCTTTTGAAGCATGGCCGAAAGGCCTTTAATGATTTAGGCCGATTGGCCTCTAATCTCCTCAGGGCAGATTGCTTCCTCTCTTTCGGGCAAATTTATTTCTCATTGGGAGATCAAATTTGTTCCATTTGTTCAAGCTAACACTTATGAGAGTCAAAAGATGGTGATAGGGATACTCACCCATGAGTTTAGAACCACAAGGAGGGCTTGGAAGCTTCAACATCCATGAAAAGTTTGAAAGTCAAAGCCGATCAATGTAAGTTTATTCCACAAACTTCTTGATTTATTCACACACAAATCACGCTTAGTGATCCCGTGGCATGTCTAGGACACTAACAACACCTGCTGTTTCCTTAGAGGAAACTGTACATGCATTTATGGAGACCCAGAGCAAAACAAATCAAAGATTTGAGTCATTGATAGCTCGGGTAGTTGAAGATTATAAGGAAATTAAGAGTCAAGTCTCAAAATTGACTAATGTCCTGAGTGTACAAGAACACGGGTGCCTTTCTGTACCACGGGCTTGGGCCTTCTGTTTGACTTCTCACCCCCACAAAAGCCTTGGGCCTACCAACCTCATCATGCCCCTCTTCAGACTTCAAACTTCCTCGGGGAGTGTGAGTTGAAGTTTTTTAAACCTGGTCGATGGAAGGAATCAATGAGTTTTCCTGACCAATTTCAGCGATAGTTTATTGGTCAAACAATATTTGTTAGTGTGAATTTGAAGGAATAGAGAAGTCTTTAATGTCTAAAGAGATTTTTATTAAGAAAATGGAAAATCTATCGAGTACTTATTTCTTCTTGATGCACGACAAGTTCACAAGAGAAGAAAAAGATAATCCTAAGAATTAGTCATAAGGGAAACAAGATACTTTCGCTTCATTCAAAGGGGAATCACTCACCCAAAATATACAAGTGTGGAAAAATGAAAATGAAAACTGGATACAGCTAGATTCTTTTTGATGCATTCATCAAACATATAACTGGAAAAATTACTAGAGATTTACGAATATTTAAGAAAAAATAGCAATACAAGCGCTACTGGAGAAGTTTTCAAAGAGTTATGGGAGACAAAAAGATAGCTGTAAAAAATTTAAAGATAGTAAATTCCAAAACGAGTTGCAAAACACTCGGCCTTCAAATAATCATAAGAGAAGTAAAACATGCAAGAAGCATTGAATCCCAAGGAACTTCAAACCACTCCACTATTGGTTAGCAACTCTAAAAGATTTCCCGTTGAAGTAAAAGCATACTAGCCAAGTATTAACAGTTCTTTGGGACTTGGGCTTCACTGGCTACACCAGTTTCTTCCACTTCAGAAAGAATTCACCCTCAAATTTACAAGTTCAATTGATATTTCTTTACAAACAGTTGTGGTTTAGTACAGTCAACAAATGGAAGTAGTTAGTAGACTATTGGATTCTATAAAATTTGACATAGCAAAATCTCACAAGGATAACTAATTGTAAGAATTAGTTTACAGGGGAATAGAATCAGTAAACACTATTAATTGTTTGATTTATCTCCAGAAATCTGCACACTCCACAAACCATGCTAATATAATATGGCAGTTAATATTGATTCAAAACTTTGGATAGATGGCTCTTAGTAGTTCAAGCTTGGACTAGGGTTTGAGTGGTTGCTTCACCATCACTATCAATTCCAAAATAGTCGGACCACAAATAGATCAGTTTGTTCTATCCATGGCTTGCAACTTCTGAAATCTTTTATCAGTGGATGATGTCAAGTCACAAAAATTCAGACGGGTAAAGAATGTTCTTACTATAAAGGGACCTTATTCAATCACTATTGTTGAGCAATCCGTTGACAAGAAGAAGTTTAACACCCAACAGATGAATTAAAAAGCTTTAGCATTAATGACCAAGCAACTTTATTGTCTTCACTCCTTTTATCACTACAAATTGGAATCCACTGTTCACTCAGATAGTTGCATAAGTACGCCCTACATGGAAAACCACCAAATCGTTTTTGAAGCAATCATTAGTTGCCACAAAAAGCTTTTCTGCCAGATCTGTAAAATGGGATCCATGGTTTAACATGACTTAATTCAAGTTTTTTAAAAAAACTATTATAAATAATTGAAGTATTTTCTTCCCTTCTTGTACAGGAAGAATTCAATCTTGTTGCAGTAACCTCTTCAAACAAAATTTTCAGGATAAATAATTTTCTTAAGTAGTGGGTCCAAATCCAATATTAATTATCTCACTTAAGAGTTCTACAAGGATATGAGAGACCATTGAGCCAACCGGGCTACTACATGCAGTATTAAGAAATAAGAAGCTTTGCAAGATTCATTTTTTAGCAGAAATTTCCACACGTGATATTTGTTTTATGTAGATCCATTTAAATTTAAAGATCATAAACATTTGAAGAAAGAAACTTGTGGGTATCACAATTATACCAATTGAACCTGTTAAAGCACTCAACTTAGCATGATTTGGAGATGTTGATTAATTGGATTGCTTAGTAAGTTGAGTTTACTGAGGCTCTGCCTCCAAGGCTCCAACCTGAACAGGTCTAAGGAAGCAACACATGCTCTCTCAAGAGGTCGGCATGTTTCATATCCTAAAAACAAGAATTTTTCTACACTGTTCATGTAAGCACAAGACTTTCAGGTGTAGCTTTGAGAAGAAATAATTGGAGACAAACGGATGCAAGCCCTTAAAAGGTATTTCTCAGACATACCATCGACAATATAACATGCCTAAATTGAAAAGTAGAAATTTTGTGGAAAGGGGCAGGGATTTCATACCTTCAAGAAACGGCCCCCTCCTGTTTTCTCCAATGTCGAAGTAAAAAACCTGGATGAACAAAAAGCAATTAATAAAACATAAGCCATAATATTGAGAGAAGAATGAAGGGAAGTTACCTTGGTGTCGAGCTGCAATCCTTGCTGAAGAGTTCGTGATCATCTGAATTGACATAGTAATTAAAGAGATCAAGGAACCAAGAAATGCCTGAGAATGGAACAATGATAGTGGATCTAGTTGCTGTAGTCTTCTCAGAGATTTTCAGGTAACGCCCACGTGGGTTCTCTTTGAAATCAAAGTAAAATAGCTTATGCTCTACCTGCAACGTCTTGCATAAAAGCTCCACGTCATTCCCTCCTCCTCCTCCACCGCCGCCACCACTTCCTCCTCCGCCTGAATTCCCTTCCATTCTACTTAATATGAAATGACTCGAGTTACTAAAAAGGTGCCTCCTTTCACTGGGTACGTGTGTTTATAAAAGGTAGATCTGAGAGAGAAATTGAAGCGGGGTTTATGTGCTTTGGTGTTTGTGTTATTGTACCGCCACGGTGGTGAAGAAAGTGGTTGTGGGTATTAGGGATAATGGGAATTGACTCATTGTTATTAGTAGGGGTGGGCAAAAAAACCAACCGAACCGAATCAAACTGCAAACCGAATCAAATCGGACTGAATTTACGATTTTTTTCCTAACGGTTCGGTTTGGCGGTTCGGATTGGCCCACCCCAACGGTTTACGGTTCGGTTCAGGACCTAATCCGAACCGCACCTGTTAAACCGAACCGAACCGTTATAATTAAAGAAATATAAATTTTTATAAAAAATTTGTATTTTTCTTTTAATTTTATTATATGTTTTCTTTTTATTAATATGTTAATACTTTTATTCTTAAATTTTTGTTAATATATTTATTTGTTAATACTTTTATTCTTCAATTTATTTGTTTTATGGTTGCATCATTATTCTTGAAAGTAAGATGTTGGATTTGTCTCTTAATTAGAATGATGATAGGATCATTATTCGAGGTAATTTTTAAAAAAATACAAGAATTAATTGTGTCTCATTTTTCAATCCTTTATGAAGTGCATATGTTCCCTAGAGTTACAGCTTACACCCTAGCACTTCATACCATTTGTTGGATAGACTAATTATTTTTTTTTTTTACTTAAGTGGATGAAATTTTATTTTAAATATAATAATCTGTAAACCGAATCGAACCAATCCGTAAACCGCTGGTTTAAAAAATTTTCAATCTGAACCAAACCGTTATTTAATGGTTTGGTTTGAGAAGTAAAAAATCTGAACCGTAAACACGCTCACCCCTAGTTATTAGTACCAGCATTTCTCTTCCCATTTTCATTTTCATGCTCTATTTTATTTATATTTATATTTCGGGCGCGTCTACCATACCCAGGGGTATGAGATACCCCTGGTCTCTTCACCGTTCAGTTAAAAAAAGTAAAAAAAAAAAAAATTAACCGGTTAAACCGGTAATGATTATTAAATATAAAAAATTTCCTCTCTCCAACTCTCTCAAATCTCTTTCGCTCTCACATCTCTCTTTTACAGTAGAGAAATTTTTCCCCAAATTTTGTGACCTCTCCATGCAGTCTTTCCTTTACCTGATCCAATACCTCTTCCTTTTCTGGTATTTTTCAGGGTTATTTTTTCCACCCTCTTCAGTCGCTCAAAATTTTTTTATGGTATTCTCTTCATGAGTCCTTTGTTCTATTCATCTATTTTATAGATCGCTTTAAGCTTTTGATATGTGTATGTTTATGTATCGTTTTGATGTCGAAACCCCAAACGATGCCGTTTGTTATCTGAGAGTTTAGGGATGGAACTTGTAAAATCTGAAATTGCAGTTTTTGGTTTTTCAACCGCATTTTGTGGTTTTACAAGTGTTGGAAACTTTCTTAACCTGAAAAATGTGAACTGGGTTGGTATGTTTTGTACTAATTCCATTGAAATGCTTCTTATTTTTGCTATTAAAATATGATATTGAATGCAGGAAAGTGTTTAGTAATTGGTTCTTTTTTTTATTTTTTGAAAAGAAATAGTGAATGATAGCTTATAAAATGGTATCACTTCAAGATAAAAGGAGAATTTTTTGTGTCCTATGTGACAAATGTGTTTTTTTGGGGGTTTCTGATGCTCTCTTATATAGTCATGATTTTGAAAATATAAAATGCCAGCTACAAAATGTTACAGTTCTAGAGAAGGAAATGCCTGATGGGTTTATGGAATATGTTTACCTCGACTGAACATTATCTTAGTTGATTGATTCTGTTTTTGTATGGTAACTCTGTAGGTGTAATGGAGAGCCAAGCTGCAAATCAGCTTCCTGAAGCAAATTCCTTACCAGATGGGTTTGTTGATAGCTCCACGGAGGATATGGCTCCGCTAACCCCAAATCTGGAACAATAAAAGTCTGTTGGTGATTACAAGGAGGATGATTTTGCAGACCTAGATGATTCTAATGAATCAAGGCATGAGTTCGGATCTAAAGGGTTTCAAACAAGTGAGGGTAGGACAGAGAAGACTCAGAAACTGAGAACTTTTCCTGTTCCTTTATCTGAAAGGGATAATTTTGATGCTTCAGTGGACTTGGAAGAAGTGCCCAGTAAGGGTTCTGTGGAGCAGGCAGAAGGTGCTGTCATCATGCCTAATTCAGCTGCTGCTGTCTCTGAGGCTTCGGCTGGGGTATTTGGATGCAGCGAGGTGAAAGGCCAAGTTCAAGAGGAAAATCAAAATACAGAGACATGTAAGTATATATTCTTGAATGGATTTTCCCAGCTAGCTTTCAGTTAATAAATTGCATACAAGTGTTTGTGGTGGCTCTTTATACCTTCATATTAGGATTTTCGGTGCTAGTTATTTACTGGATCAACTTTGCATTGAGTTTCTGAAGTAATTTTTGCTCCACTATTCATTTGTTTTGCAGCCATTGAAGGAGAATCCGATGCACAAGGGGCCACTAAGAAGGATGTTTCTGTGTCAGAAAGTGATGATCCTCTGAAAAACAGGAAACCAGTTAGTAATGCAATTTTGCTTTGATATTATTCTCAAATGATCCTCTTCTAGTTTTTGAGGAGCTGCTGCTAGTGTCTTTTAGGTGTAGGGGAACTTATTTAGGAACATCTTGTAGATAAAATGTTAATTGAAGGTGATGTTCCCTTCTTAGACAATTGTATCAATGTCTACAATTGCAAAAGGACATCCCTGCCCAAAAACTATCAAAGGGTACTGCTCTGGTGCAAAAGGATTGCATAACCAACCCCATTTAATTGAGACAAAATCTTTAGGGTATGTTTGGGATTGAAGTGTTGTGGTTTTTAAGCCATGGCTGTTGTGGGGATTGGGATGGAGTCAAGTACAAGTGTCTGGGTGGGCTGTAATGATTTTAGCAACCAAGTAAAAGTGAGCATTTGCTAAACACTTGATGTGCTTTTAAAGTTGAGATGATGCACTAGATTCCCAAACATAACTTTAGTTGGGTTGAGTATATAATTTCCCATCTTGTCAGTGTACTTATCTGAAGTTTTGTTTTGAAGTTGTGGTTTTGTGGCCATTTTTATATCCTTATATTGGCTGATTTCTTCCTCACTCGTGAGTTTGCTTTTTCATTGCCTCAGGAAAATACTGAAACCAAACGTAAGAGTGCAAAGCGCACCTTTAAATCTGAAAAGGAATTTCTAGAGTTCACTCTGAAATATCAGCAAGTTCTTGCTGAAAGAGATGCTGGTAAGTTAACTTTTGGCTTTGCCCTTTCAGTTTTTGTGGTTGTTGGGGTTGTTATGGTTCTAGTCGAAGTTTCAACCTAGATGTAGTCATGTAGCTGGTCTATGTGGTTTTTACGTTGGTATAAAAAGTTTTTCCCCCTTGAAAAAAAACATATTGGTATCAAAGATAGTGTAAATCCATTGGGTTTGCGGAGATGTGGAGTGGAAATTACAGGTATAATTATGTTAAATATTGGACATATTAATATTATCTTTCTTTTATGAAGTGGAAGTTACAAGTAGTCAAGTACAATTATGTTAAATATTGGAATTATTTTCTTTCTTTTCTAATATGAAAATTGTATTTCTTTGAACCTTTTTTGCACTATACAAAAAAGTGAAAAACTAACTTCAAACATTACAGGGGTTATGTTTACCATATTGACATCTATCCTAGTAGAATTTGATCAATATTTCAGATAACTATCATTATCCATCATCTTCTTTCTCTTTTAGTTTTATTTAATTATTTAATTTTTTTTTTAGCCATGGCTGTTAGAGACATACTAGAGTCGCTGTGCAGAGAGTTGCAACGTCAGAATAAAATGCTAATGGTACCATTCTATCTGCTTTATCTGATTATGTTGTAGGGCTTGGCTTGATTGGTTGCCCAATCTATTTTTATATTGATCATTTCAGATGCAGAAACTATAGTCTTCTTTTCTCAAGGAAGTTGAGGCATATACCTTTGGTCTCTTTCTTCGTGTTGAGCTAATTTTTTTTGGTTTTCAATAGTCGTGTATTAATTTCTGAGAAGTTCATGAGTAGCACTGTCTAATTTCAAGTTCATCGTGGAAACTGAAAAGTCTAATGCATGCTCATAATTGTACAGGGTGAGTGCAAACGTGTGTCAACAAAGGGGCAGAACCTAAGATTAGATTTGTCAGCCAAGTTCCAAGATGCAATTAAGGTGTGTTTGATGTTTCCAATCTTGTGGAGAATGTATGACTTAAATGTGTTCTTTTACATCCCAAGGCTTTCACTGAACCTTGTTGATTTTTGAAAAAGATGATATTGATTTGTTCTCTTTCATTGCAGGCTAGCGATACAGAGCTATGCTGCATATGTTTTGAGTAGGCATGTACAATTGAAGTCCAAGATTGTGGCCACCAGATGTGTGCATAATGCACACTAGCCCTATGCTGCCACAAGAAGCAAAATCCTACAACTGCATGCCTAACACCTCCAGTGTTCCCATTTTGCTGAAGCACCATTCCCCGAGTGGTTGTTGCAAAAATCAAGTAAAAGAGAAAAGAAAATCAAGAAGCCTCCTTTTGGAGCTGGTCCCATTTGGTATATATAAATAAGGTTCATTGGCTATGTAGATTTGGGAAATAAGCAAAGTGAATTGCAGGTTTTGGTTGGTAAGTTTAGTAATGGCTTGCTGGGTGTCATAATGCACATTGTTGTATTCTTTGTTATCTTCATATTGAAACAAGGGATATTAGTAAAAAAAAAAGTAAAATTCTTTATCTCGTCCAAATTATTTTAAAAAAATCACTTCACCTTCTTCAATGGCGGCATCATTTGCTATGTAGATTTGAGAAATAAGCTGAGTGAATTGCATGTTTTGGTTGATAAGTTTGGTAATGGTTTGCTTGAGTCTCATTTGCTATGTAGATTTGAGAAATAAGTTGTATGTGTTTGTTTCTTTATGTCGTATGCAGTCTAATGTACGATATATTTGTCGAATAAAATCATACAATTTCAACTTCAAGTTAAGGAAACGAGACAAGTATGAATTTAAACTCTCACACCTTTGCGTCGATGATAATTATATTAAGCGGAGTGAATTGCAGTTTTCGTAAGAGGATTGTGAAGATGTTCCAAAAATATTGCTTTCACTATTAAAACCTGTAAATGTTTCAATGTTCATTCGGTGTGATAATCAGAAATTCTCAAAATCATTCAAATATTAATACTTGCAAATACTTTCGAGGTCGATGGTGTTGGATACGTAGACGACGTTAGACCATCACTTGCAAAACCTACAAATATTTACCTGCTAATTAATCTTTGTACAAATAATTTCTTTTTTGAATGAATACATGTTATCCAAAATTTTTAAACATGTAACAAAACCAATAACTTTGAAACTTAAGTTCATAGTAAATAAATGTGTGATTAATAAAAATATTAAGTAGTTATAAAAAAACTCAAGTATGATTAATTATAACCAAATTTAATACTTTAGATAAATAAATAAGTAAATAATTGATTAATTTTTCAAAATTTATCATTTTTTTTTCAATTTTTCGGTTATTTCGGTCAGTTACAGATATCAACATTAACATAAGTAATTAATGAAAATTATAAGTATATGTAAACATTAACATATGTTCATTAACTTTAGTAATTATCCGAAAATTGATGAAACTTTTAGCAATAAACATGCAATTTTGACCAATAAATATGTAATATTTGGAAGATGAAACTTTTAGCAATAAACATGCAAAACGAGACCATTGGAAAATTGAAAATCACACATGCAACTATGAGCGTTGAATATGCAACTTCCACCATTAAACATGCAATTTTGACCAATAAATATGCAATATTTGGAAGATGAAACTTTTAGCAATAAACATGCAAAACGAGACCATTGGAAAATTGAAAATCACACATGCAACTATGAGCGTTGAATATGCAACTTCCACCATTAAACATGCAATTTTGACCAATAAATATGCAATATTTGGAAGATGAAACTTTTAGCAATAAACATGCAAAACGAGACCATTGGAAAATTGAAAATCACACATGCAACTATGAGCGTTGAATATGCAACTTCCACCATTAAACATGCAATTTTGACCAATAAATATGCAATATTTGGAAGATGAAACTTTTAGCAATAAACATGCAAAACGAGACCATTGGAAAATTGAAAATCACACATGCAACTGTGACCGTTAAATATGCAACTTCTACCATTGAACATGCAACTTTAACCAATAAATATGCAATATTTGGAAGATGAAACTTTTAGCAATAAACATGCAAACCGAGACCATTGAACATGAAACTTTAGCAATAACATGCAATTGCATCTGCCTTGAAAATCACACATGCAACTATGACCGTTAAATAAGCAACTTCTACCATTGAACATGCAACTTTGACAAATAAATATGCAATATTTCGAAGATGAAACTTTTAGCAATAAACATGCAAACCGAGACCATTGAACATGAAACTTTAGCAATAACATGCAATTGCATCTGCCTTGAAAATCACACATGCAACTATGACCGTTAAATATGCAACTTCTACCATTGAACATGCAACTTTGACCAATAAATATGCAATATTTCGAAGATGAAACTTTTAGCAATAAACATGCAAACCGAGACCATTGAACATGAAACTTTAGCAATAACATGCAATTGCATCTGCCTTGAAAATCACACATGCAACTGTGACCGTTAAATATGCAACTTCTACCATTGAACATGCAACTTTGACCAATAAATATGCAATATTTCGAAGATGAAACTTTTAGCAATAAACATGCAAACCGAGACCATTGAACATGAAACTTTAGCAATAACATGCAATTGCATCTGCCTTGAAAATCACACATGCAACTATGACCGTTAAATATGCAACTTCTACCATTGAACATGCAACTTTGACCAATAAATATGCAATATTTCGAAGATGAAACTTTTAGCAATAAACATGCAAACTGAGACCATTGAACATGAAACTTTAGCAATAACATGCAATTGCATCTGCCTTGAAAATCACACATGCAACTATGACCGTTAAATATGCAACTTCTACCATTGAACATGCAGCTTTGACCAATAAATATGCAATATTTCGAAGATGAAACTTTTAGCAATAAACATGCAAACCGAGACCATTGAACATGAAACTTTAACAATAACATGCAATTGCATCTGCCTTGAAAATCACACATGCAACTATGACCGTTAAATATGCAACTTCTACCATTGAACATGCAACTTTGTCCAATAAATATGCAATATTTCGAAGATGAAACTTTTAGCAATAAACATGCAAACCGAGACCATTGAACATGAAACTTTAGCAATAACATGCAATTGCATCTGCCTTGAAAATCACACAAGCAACTGTGACCGTTAAATATGCAACTTCTACCATTGAACATGCAACTTTAACCAATAAATATGCAATATTTCGAAGATGAAACTTTTAGCAATAAACATGCAAACCGAGACCATTGAACATGAAACTTTAGCAATAACATGCAATTGCATCTGCCTTGAAAATCACACATGCAACTGTGACCGTTAAATATGCAACTTTTACCATTGAACATGCAATTTTGACCAATAAATATGCAATATTTGGAAGATGATACTTTTAGCAATAAACATGCAAAACGAGACCATTGGAAAATGAAAATCACACATGCAACTGTGACCGTTAAATATGCAACTTCTACCATTGAACATGCAACTTTAACCAATAAATATGCAATATTTGGAAGATGAAACTTTTAGCAATAAACATGCAAACCGAGACCATTGAACATGAAACTTTAGCAATAACATGCAATTGCATCTGCCTTGAAAATCACACATGCAACTATGACCGTTAAATATGCAACTTCTACCATTGAACATGCAACTTTAACCAATAAATATGCAATATTTGGAAGATGAAACTTTTAGCAATAAACATGCAAACCGAGACCATTGAACATGAAACTTTAGCAATAACATGCAATTGCATCTGCCTTGAAAATCACACATGCAACTATGACCGTTAAATAAGCAACTTCTACCATTGAACATGCAACTTTGACAAATAAATATGCAATATTCGAAGATGAAACTTTTAGCAATAAACATGCAAACCGAGACCATTGAACATGAAACTTTAGCAATAACATGCAATTGCATCTGCCTTGAAAATCACACATGCAACTATGACCGTTAAATATGCAACTTCTACCATTGAACATGCAACTTTGACCAATAAATATGCAATATTTCGAAGATGAAACTTTAGCAATAAACATGCAAACTGAGACCATTGAACATGAAACTTTAGCAATAACATGCAATTGCATCTGCCTTGAAAATCACACATGCAACTATGACCGTTAAATATGCAACTTCTACCATTGAACATGCAGCTTTGACCAATAAATATGCAATATTTCGAAGATGAAACTTTTAGCAATAAACATGCAAACCGAGACCATTGAACATGAAACTTTAGCAATAACATGCAATTGCATCTGCCTTGAAAATCACACATGCAACTATGACCGTTAAATATGCAACTTCTACCATTGAACATGCAACTTTGACCAATAAATATGCAATATTTCGAAGATGAAACTTTTAGCAATAAACATGCAAACCGAGACCATTGAACATGAAACTTTAGCAATAACATGCAATTGCATCTGCCTTGAAAATCACACATGCAACTGTGACCGTCAAATATGCAACTTTAACCAATAAATATGCAATATTTCGAAGATGAAACTTTTAGCAATAAACATGCAAACCGAGACCATTGAACATGAAACTTTAGCAATAACATGCAATTGCATCTGCCTTGAAAATCACACATGCAACTATGACCGTTAAATATGCAACTTCTACCATTGAACATGCAACTTTGACCAATAAATATGCAATATTTCGAAGATGAAACTTTTAGCAATAAACATGCAAACTGAGACCATTGAACATGAAACTTTAGCAATAACATGCAATTGCATCTGCCTTGAAAATCACACATGCAACTATGACCGTTAAATATGCAACTTCTACCATTGAACATGCAGCTTTGACCAATAAATATGCAATATTTCGAAGATGAAACTTTTAGCAATAAACATGCAAACCGAGACCATTGAACATGAAACTTTAACAATAACATGCAATTGCATCTGCCTTGAAAATCACACATGCAACTATGACCGTTAAATATGCAACTTCTACCATTGAACATGCAACTTTGACCAATAAATATGCAATATTTCGAAGATGAAACTTTTAGCAATAAACATGCAAACCGAGACCATTGAACATGAAACTTTAGCAATAACATGCAATTGCATCTGCCTTGAAAATCACACATGCAACTGTGACCGTTAAATATGCAACTTCTACCATTGAACATGCAACTTTAACCAATAAATATGCAATATTTCGAAGATGAAACTTTTAGCAATAAACATGCAAACCGAGACCATTGAACATGAAACTTTAGCAATAACATGCAATTGCATCTGCCTTGAAAATCACACATGCAACTGTGACCGTTAAATATGCAACTTTTACCATTGAACATGCAATTTTGACCAATAAATATGCAATATTTGGAAGATGAAACTTTTAGCAATAAACATGCAAAACGAGACCATTGGAAAATTGAAAATCACACATGCAACTGTGACCGTTAAATATGCAACTTCTACCATTGAGCATGCAACTTTAACCAATAAATATGCAATATTTGGAAGATGAAACTTTTAGCAATAAACATGCAAACCGAGACCATTGAACATGAAACTTTAGCAATAACATGCAATGCATCTGCCTTGAAAATCACACATGCAACTATGACCGTTAAATATGCAACTTCTACCATTGAACATGCAACTTTGACCAATAAATATGCAATATTTCGAAGATGAAACTTTTAGCAATAAACATGCAAACCGAGACCATTGAACATGAAACTTTAGCAATAACATGCAATTGCATCTCTGCCTTGAAAATCACACATGCAACTATGACCGTTAAATATGCAACTTCTACCATTGACCATGCAACTTTGACCAATAAATATGCAATATTTCGAAGATGAAACTTTTAGCAATAAACATGCAAACCGAGACCATTGAACATGAAACTTTAGCAATAACATGCAATTGCATCTGCCTTGAAAATCACACATGCAACTATGACCGTTAAATATGCAACTTCTACCATTGACCATGCAACTTTGACCAATAAATATGCAATATATTTTTATATTATTTTATTTTATCAATATTATAAAAAAATAAATTTTTTATATTATTTTATTTTTTTTCAGTATTTTTTAAAAATAAATTTTTAAAAATTTACCATAAATTTTTTTCATAATTTTATTTTTATTAATATTTTATAATTTATATAATAAAAAATTATTTTTAAATTATTTTCTTTTAGAGTAACTGGTTGCAACCGGCAGTGGCAACCAGTTACTCTCATTTTTTTGTTTTTTAATTCCCCCAACCCTTGGGTATCTGATACCCAAGGGTATTGTAGCAATACCCTTTCTCTTATTTACTTTCTATCTTTTTAGTGTAATGATGAGATACATTACTCCCAGTCCCTATATTTTAACCTTTTCATCTTCTGAACCAAGGCAATTACTTGGCACTTATTATAGACACTTTTAACTGACTCAAAAGTCCCATCTTTGTATAACATTTATGGAGAAAAATTTATATGAAATAAATTTTATTTCAATCACTTAATGATATATGTCTTAATTATTTTTCTCTTAATTGATTATTTTTAAAATAATCAAAATATATAACACACAATAATTAGACGGTTATATACAAACATACAACAAACAGCCTATTTGCTCACTTTAAGGAATCATCTTTGGGATTTGTGCCATTTTTAACTTGTAAAATTTAATACTAGAACTAACGCCAAGTCGCCAAATCCCTTGATCAGGCTCAGGCCTTTTTTTTTTTTTTTTTTTTGTCTCATTGTATTCAAATTCCAGTTCACAAATTTAACTAAAGAGTCAAAACTGGTGAAATTCCCTCCAAGCAATAGCAACAAAGTAATCTCTATATTCAATAGGGGGTGAATTGGGTTATCACTACAAATGCGGAATTATAAAATCTTTGCCGATTTTAAGCTCTTATTACCAAATAAGCTCTTAGGTTAATTTTCTCTATTGTAAATAACAACCTATATGCAAGTTTTCTAATCAATAATATAAATGTAAATAAACTTGCAAATAAGTAAAAGTTAAGGGAAAGAGAAATACGACACCGAGATTTATAGTGATTCGGCCAAACGTGCCTACGTCCACTCCTTCAAGCCTCGCTTGAAGATTTCCACTAAAATCCAAGTTTTGTCGTGGCTCACTCGTAACCAAGAGTTTTCCGCAAAGGTGCACTCCAAACCTTTTACAACTTTGAGTTTTGTTCGTAGGCGTACTCACAACCTTTACAACTTTGAGTTTTGTTCGTATGTGCACTCACAACCTTTACAATTACCCAAACTAATGGGATTTCACAAACCGCAAGTGTTTTTGATAAAGAAATTATAATACACACTTAGGCACTCACAATGATAAAGAAGATTGTGTGAGTTGGTTACCTAAATGATCTAAGCTCACTACTAATGAATATGAAGGTGTAGTGTGTGAGCTTGATGTGTATGAGTGTTTATAAATATGAAGGTTTATGAAACACTCTTATTTTTGCCTTAGAGAATGTATGAAGATGTATTATGATGTCTCTTAACCAAGGCAAATGAGTTGGGGTCTTATTTATAATAAAATGCAAAGCTTTCCCCCAACTTACAGTGAGACCGGTATGGAAACCGGTATGGAGACCGGCATGCCGGTCTAGGGCTCCAACGGATACTAACGGCTATATTACCGTTGGGCAAGTGTCTGTTAGACCAGTATGGAAACCGGTATGGAGACCGGTATGAGTCTCCCTGGTTGCAGTAAATGTTCAATATGAAGAGCTTGACCGGTATGGAAATCGGTATGGAGACCGGTTTGTATCTCCCTGGTTTCAGTAACTGCACAATAAAGGCTAGACCGGTATGGAAACCGGTATGAGGATCGGTTTGGATCTCCCTGGTTTCAGTAGCAATGCATGTTCTGATGACCAGTCAAGACTGATGACACTTGGTATGTTGGCCATAACTTTCTCTAAAAAATTCCAAATCATGATCCGTAAATTTATACATAAACTAGACACATAGATCTAGCTTCTGTAAAAAATTCAGCTCCAAAAACATTAAGATGAATTTTATGGAATTTTTGTAATGTGACATGTATGCAGAAAACGCACATATGAGCATGTTGTACTAAAATGGCTCTAGCTAGACTTATATTTATCGGAATTGTGTTCCGTTTAAACCAAAGCAAACTAGAGACACATATCTATATAACTGTATATCATTTGAAGTTTAATTCAACCGTTTGATAGTTTTTGGAAGATCATTTACCGATGCACTTGTGCATAGAAATTCATTTTTGTGCAAATAAAGTGCAAATGATTCTTTAAGCATTCTAATCCATTTTAGATGTAAGTGATGCAAAATGTATGATTCCTAAGAGCTTTAGATCACTTGAGTAAACTCACTTACAATAAAATTTAGCTCTTAATCATTATCTTCGATTTGCCGCTAGTCTTCACATTCTCGCTCTTCACCCCATATGCTTCGACACTTTTTGTAATGCTTCGTGTTTGCACGTCGAAGTCTTCTTTCTCGTTGACGTCATCAAAATCCATTACAACCGATTATGCGACCAAGTCGCCAACAACTGGAAGTTCACCCACCTAAGATAAAAGATTAAAAGTTGCCTGAAATTGAAAAGGTGGACTTTATATGAGCCTTCTAGCCTTAAAGGTGAACAATTTTTTTTTTTTTTAAACACATCCTCCCTAAATTAAGGCAAGTCAATGTCACTTTCCTCTTTACTGATACACAAACGTCTCATCTGTACAAGTGCAGACCTAGTTACTTTGCTAAGGATGTGCTCAAACATCAAACACTTGTGTGGAGCACATGGTTTTATGATCGTTAGAGGCCTTGATCAAGATAATCTCCATCTTAGCCAATTCATTGACTCCTGCTCTACATTGGGTTTCTCTGATTATGCATATTCAATCTTCACCCACAAATCAAAACCAGATGTATTTCTCTTTAACGCCATGATTAAGGCTCTCTCTCACACCGGCAATCCCTTAAATGCTATCATTCTTTATAACAAAATACAACCCAGCGGCTTACGTCCTGACCATTACTCGTTCCCTTTTGTGTTAAAGGCTGTTGTTAAGTTATCAACGGTTGAATTAGGGAGTGAGATACATTGTCAAACAATAGGAACTGGGTTAGACTCAGATGTTCATGTTGTTGCGGCTCTTATACAAATGTATGCTTCCTGTAAAAGCATTTACGATGCTCGGAAACTGTTTGATGAATTGAGTCACAGAGTCAGAAATGTTGCATTTTGGAATACGATGGTTGCAGGATATGCAAAGGTTGGTGATCTGAACACTGCTCGGGCGTTATTTGATCGCATGACTGAAAGGAATGTGATTTCTTGGACTACTTTGATTGCAGGGTATGCTCAGATGGACCAACCTAATGAGGCAATTACTGTATTTAGAAGAATGCAGCTTGAAAATGTGGAACCTGATGAAATTGCTATGTTGGCTGCACTCTCTGCTTGTGCTCAATTGGGTGCACTTGAGTTGGGTGAGTGGATTCATAACTATATTAACAAGTATGGATTGAATAAGATTGTTCCTCTTAACAATGCACTTATTAACATGTATGCTAAGTCTGGAAAAATAATAATAAAGGCTTTACAAGTATTTGAGAACATGAAGAATAAAAGTGTTATAACATGGACTTCAATGATTGCTGGACTTGCACTGCATGGTCTTGGAAGAGAAGCTCTTGACATGTTCTCTCGCATGGAAAGGAGTAGAATTAAACCAAATGAGATTACTTTCATTGCTATCCTTTCTGCCTGTTGCCATGTTGGCTTGGTTGAATTGGGTCGCTGGTACTTCAACGTCATGAAATCAAGGTATGGTATTGAACCAAAGATTGAGCACTATGGTTGCATGATAGATTTACTTGGCCGTGCTGGTTACCTCCCAGAAGCCCAGAAACTAGTTGGAAGGATGCCATTTGAGGCAAATGCAGCTATATGGGGTTCACTTCTCGCTTCTTCTCATATTTATGGTGATGTTGAACTAGGAGAGTGTGCTTGGCAACATCTGATAAAGTTGGAGCCCCATAGTAGTGGGAATTATGCAATTTTGTCTAATATATATACTTCTCTTGGTAGGTGGAATGAATCTGGAAAGGTAAGGAAGGTGATGAGGGACATAGGTGTTAAAAAGATGCCAGGGTGCAGTTACATTGAAGTGAGTAACATAGTTCATGAATTTGTAGCAGGAGACACATCCCATCCTGATTTTGATAGACTCTTCCAAATTCTATGCGAGATAAATGGGCAGTCGAAGTTTGCCGAGCATCTTCAAAATGAATTTTCTGAACTGCTTGAATTTGATGAGGCTAGGATGTAATTCTACTTACACTTATACAAGACGCTCTGATGTTTAATGCAGAACAACCACTTGACAACTCCATACCATATGTTTGTAAGGAAAGGAACAACATAGTGATGACCTTAGATTTAAGATTCAGATTCATTGACCAACCAAGAATAGGATCCCTTCTCTTCTCTCATAATATCAAGTATTGGCATCACGTGATATTTTGATCTTGGTGCATTAGAGAATGCTTATGATAACACGTGAACAACCATTTTTTTTTTAATAGGATGAAAGCTAATTAAGGGACCACGGCTATAAAAGACCAGGAAACAAGTTCTCTCCTTCATCCTTGTCGAATTCAGCTTCTCTCCTTATTTTAGGGAAATCCATTAAATAAAATCATGTCTGTTCAGTTGCTGATGAATGCAGAAGTTACAACACAATTTCTTATTTCTAGAACTGTTTTGAAGTTGAAATGATTTCCAATATTTAAGTTCAAGGGTCTCATCAACTTTGAGAAGCTAATAATAAATTTCATCAATACCCAGAATCAAATTTAATTAAATGCACTTCAACACAAAAACACACAAATTAGTAAACAAAACGACACACTTTCACATAAATCAAGCTAGAAATACATACCTCTGCACTTCAACACAAAAACGCACAAATTAGTAAACAAAACGATACACATTCATTACATTACATGCATATAAATGAAATTAATTTTTCAAAGTACCAGATCCCAAAGACGAGAGAAGTGAAGAACTACATTAAACATATACAATTAGTTTCAGCATATTTTATAATATATCTCATTTTCGGCATCCTGGGAATCAATAGCAATAAGTGTCATTTGAAGAAGTTCATGTACAAGCACTGATACGTCCTAGAAACAGAATGGGGAGCAACAGAATGAGAAGCAGCTGCAGAGCCATCTTCAACAGCCCAGTAGACCTCAAAGGAACAAGATCAAACCCAGGAAGCTTCAAGATTATATTCTTAGTTAGTTGAGCTAGCAGTTTCAGAATTGGCGCCAAAGTTAGTTACAGTTAGCCGCAAAGTTAGTTGCTGCTAGTTAGCGGTTAAAAACTGTTAGTCGTTGTAACCAATCCTTTTTTTTTTTTTTAACCAATCCTGTTATCACTAATTCGTGAACTGATCAAACAAACAAGCTATACTCTCACCAGCAGGAACCTGATCAACTCCGTGCCTAGTAGTGTTGTTCCTTAATCTTTTTTCTTTATATTTATCTTACATTGAGGACAATGCAAGTTTTAAGTGTGGGGGTGTATGCACGAGCATGATAATACCTATTATAATACTTATTTTAAAAAAAATATTTTGTTTGTTTTTAGTCCTTGATAGTAAAACATAGTCCAATGATGATATTGTTTGTTTTAGGATGAAATTTTAGAAATGATAAGTTATTTAATGTACTTTTATTTGATGCATTGAGTAATTGATATTGGTTAGACTCGTAAGCACTTAATTATAGGTTTTCAGCAGTGAAAATCTAGGTAATTGGCAAAGTGATTAGTTGAAGAAATTACATGTCGATTAATGACTGTTTGCTTAGATATCTATCATAATTTGCTAGTGTTATGATGTGTGGTATGGTTAAAAAAAAGTCTCTAAAGAAAGAAATTAAACCACCTATAATTGATAAGCGTGAAGCTACCCATGGGCGAGTGTTAGGACCACCATAAGGAGAAATGCTACCTTAAAAGGTATGTGTGTTGAAAAAAAAGAAAAAGAAAAAGAGAAAAATTCAAAAAAAAAGAAATAGACAAGAAAAGAAAAAAATTCATACCATACTGAGCACAGAAAGGCAATTACATAGCATAATTGAGATATCTAGGTTGGTTTGACCCATCGAATCCTAAATTTTAAACGAAATCATTGAGTTGGCTTACCTAGAAATCAAGCTGTGAATGAACCTTTACACACACACTGTGAGTATGGCTTAGATGATTTATTCAAAGACTTGGATTTGAGTTACGTTGAGTACTTTGAAAGTTCTCCGATTTCATTGCTAGACATTCTTTGAGGACGATAATATGTGTAGCTATTGGAACTATTTCATTTTGTTATTTTTGCATGATTACATGTTTTAAATGACGTTTGTGGGTGTCGTCGTTGTAAGCCCCCATGAGACTATAACTCGTCCACTAGGGTACCTAGGGGTTTAAAGGCTTGTTGCATATGCTAAATGCAATCTTAATCCCTACGAAAGTGGCTTAGATAGTTTTTATTTATTTATTTAGTTCTTATTTTATTTTACACTTGAATTGCTAGGGACTAGCAATAAGTTGGTTGGGGGTTGTGATAAGTGCACGAAAGTGTACTTTGGACATCGCTAACTTGGTTTAATTATCATGAATTTAATCTTAATTAGAGTTTATTTTGAGCTTTGTTATTAGGAGCACTGGAACATGAAGAATGGAGCATTTACGCATGTTTCGGGGCCTAACGGACACATCAGACGCGCGCGGGAGCATTGGAAGCACGGGACGCACGCAACACCAGTAAAACTCACTGGCGCCGCGGTGCCTACACACTCCCATAGAAGAGTCCCGCAAGTTTGGCATTGCGGCGCCCTGGAAAGCACCAAAACCCTGATTTGGACGTCTTTGATGCGCACTATGACTCCGGTACTTTTCTATATAAACCCAACTTCGTCCAAACCCTAAAAGAGGGAAAATGAGAGAAACGAAGAGAGAAACAGAGGAGAAACACACAACTAAGAGCCACAAACACAACATCAAGAGAGGAGAACGAAGAACTTCAAGAAAACCATGACGTCTCTCTGATCTATCAAGGCTACATCTCTTTCTTCCATGAAAAACTAATCTCTTAGGCAAAGTTAAGGATGAACTCTTGTACTTGATTTCTTATATTTATGTTGTTGATTCCTAAAGTACATTTTTAACGTTTAATGCAATTGATGGTTGTTATTCTTTATTATTTTATGATTTCTAAATCCAGAAACTGTATTTTGTCAACTCCCATATAGATCCAGTCATGCTTCTTCTATGTGTGATTTGCGAACCTAGTTGTGACTGGTAAAGTTATTTTATGTGTTGGTCTTTTGCTGCAGTATTGCCTGAGAGTTTATTGCCGACGTTAGATAGCTCGTAATGATAACTCTGTGTATTTTTAACATAGAGAAAATAATTCATCAATTACCTTAGAATTTAATATGCGTTGAATTGAATATCTTTCGGTTGTTGGTTTGGGATGTGAAACCTTCAATTGAGTAATAAAACGGAATCAATAACTGAATATAGGGATTTGATACAAGAGGGATTCCCGATGCTTTGCTGCCTCTCTCTATTGATATTTCCTGCATATTTTCCATAGTTTTTATTTTACATTATCAATTCAACCATTATTTTTTCAATAAGTTACTGCTAACGTTTTGTTTAAGTAAATCAGTTCTTTGAAACCATCTCTCTAAGGGATCGACACCCCAACTATACAGCGATAACCGCAAGACTTTTTGAGCGTAATCAGTATGCATGAAAAATGATTATTTAGATTATTTGGTTTTATAGTTTAAAATTGGAAATTCTAAAAAAAAAGGCTTAATAAATACATCATGAATTCCATTGGTCTATAGGATGGAAATCCGTACGTAAATTCCATAGCTGATTTCGAATGGACAGTATTATGGTCTGCACTCGAGATACAACTCCACGTACCGTTGGATTTTATTCACACTGGTAAATTTAAATGTTAGATATTTTAAAATATAAACCTTAATTTTAAAATTATATTTTAAAATAGTGAGTGGGAGAAGGATATATGATAGTATATCCCGCGATCTCATTTGTTAGTCTGAAAATGTGAGACTCAAAAGGCACCTCGAGAAGGCTTTGTTTTCGTCCCCCTACCGATGGTGACCATTTTGGGTCAATATCAAGTTTGGATTCCTAGAGTATAAAGACTCTAGATGTATCTGGCGAACTGACCTACCCTACGACAATACTTCACTTGTTAAGTCCAAGGGTTCCGAAATGACGGGTAACACTCACAAAAGAATGATTAAATATTAATCAAAATTCCTTGATTAAATCAAATGGTGGTTGGTTAATATATGAATAAAAGTTATTCCCGTATATATTAATCAATTGAGATTGTCTCTATCTATCATGCAAATACTTGACCTACCCTACGGCGGTATTTATTTTAGGAATGATAGATTTTAGTGGCACAGTAATTCTCTTAGTTTTCTAATTCATTATTCATGGTTCATGCATCATGTTTAATTTTATGCCAAAATGTTTGATAATTTTAATATGCGATGAATGAATATTAATTGCAGGTATATTTTTTTCTGTAATGGTTTCTCCAATTCCATTCTCTCTATTGATAAGTTAATCGGAGAAAACTATGTTAAGTGGAAAAGTAACATGAACGTTATCTTGGTCTGTGAAGACCTAAAATTTTTCATGGCAAAGAAGTGTCCTCCCAAGCTGGCCAGAAATGATGGCCAAGCTGTGTGCGCCGCCTACCAAAAATGGGACGCGGCTATTGAGAAGGCCATCTGCTATTTGCTAGTAGGGATGTCCGAGTTTCTTGCTGCAAAGCATGAGCCTATGGCTAAAGCATCTAAGATGATGCGGTCATTGCAGGGCATGTTCGGGTAGCCTTCGGAGTGTGAACGTCATTAGGCCATGGTCTTAGCGATGACTACTAGGATGAAAGATGAGACATCATTCCGAGAGCACGTCTTGAGGATGATGACCTAACTCAATACATCTGAAACCCATGGCGCTCGTATTGACGAGCGGAGCCAGGTGACCATGATTATAGAAACTCTTCCGAAAGAGTTTCCTACATTTTAAAGCAACTATGTTATGAACAAGTTGACTTTTACTTTGACCCAGCTGCTGAATGAGCTCACCCATTACGAGTCCATGTTTGTGGATCCTTGTAAGCCAATGCTGAGGTAAATGTTGCCGAGTCTTCTAAATTTGTAAAGAATAAGAAGAAAAGTACTGGGAAGGCTAAGGCTAAGCCTATAAAGAAAACGAATAATAAAGGTTAGAATGATGTCAAACACAAGGGAAAGTGGTTCCACTGCAACAAGGACGAACATTGGAAAATGAACTGTTCTAAATACCCTACCGAGCTAAAAGAGAAGAAGGCTACAGGTAAATATGATTTACTTATTATCGAATATCTATTAGTGGAGGTCGATAAATCCGCTTGGATTGTTGATTTTAGAGCCACTAACCATGTTTGTTCGTCTTTGCAGCTACTTGACTCATGGAGGGACCTTGTTGAAAGTGACTACACCATGAGGGTCGGGACATGGGATGTCATTTCAGCAAGAGCAGTGGGAGTTTCTAGTTTAAGTTTTTCAAATAATAGTTATTTAAATTTAAACAATGTGTTATTTATTCCTGGGTTTCGCAGTGGGAGTTTCTAGTTTAATTTTCTAATTTCTGTTTCAAAACTTTTTGATGATGGTTTTCCAATTTTTTTAATAGTAATTTAGTTATTATTGGTAGAAATGGATTAACCATATGTACATGAAACTCATAAAGCAATTTATATGTGTTAAAACCATTAACACATAGGTCACTGCTCAACACTGAAATGTTTAAGGTTGAGTAACTTAAAACAAAACGGCAAAAGATTTCTCACGATGACACATATTTATGGCAACTTAGACTTGGTCATATCAGCCTTGACCGGATAGATAGGTTGATAAAGAACGGAGCCTTAAACTAGTTAAAGGTTGGACCTTTACCAGTCTATGAATCTTATTTAGAAGGACAAATGACCAAGAGACCTTTTACTGGAAAAGGTATAAGAGCCAGTCAACCACTTGAGCTAATACATTCGGACATATACAGATTGATGAATGTAAGAGCCCAATGTGGTTATGAATACTTCATCACATTTATTGATGATTATTCAAGATATGGGTACGTTTACCTAATGCAACACAAGTCAGATACTTTTTAAAAATTCAAAGAGTATCGTGCTGAGGTTGAGAACCAGTTAGGTAAGACAATCAAAACTCTAAGTCTAATCGTGGAGGAGAATACCTTGACAGATATTTCGAGAAATTCTTAGTTGAGCATGAGATAGTATCCCAGCTCACAACGCCTGGAACACCACAGAAAAATGGTATTGCAGATAGAAGAAATCAGACTCTACTAGACATGATAAGATCTATGTTTAGTTATAGCTCACTACTTAGTTCGTTCTGGGGGTATCCATCGCAAACTGTAATGTATATCCTTAATTTACTTCCATCTAAGTCTGTTCCTAAGACTCCCTTAGAGTTATAGAGTGGTCGTAAAACTTGTTTACGATATTTCCGCATATGGGAGTGTCCAGCACATGTGCTAAAGAATAAGACTACAAAGTTGGAGCCACGTTCAGGTGTGCCTATTTGTAAGCTATCCTAAGAAGACTAGAGGTTGATTCTATTACAGCCCTGAAGATAACAAAGTGTTTGTATTGATAAATGCCACGCTTCTAGAGGAGGACTATATGAGAGAGTTCAAACCTCACTGTAAGGTATTACTCGAGGAGTTACTTCCTAGTTCGACCACCACACCATCGTCAACAGCAGTTGACAAACACATAGCACCTTCAACATCTGAGAGTCAGATGCAAGTTTTTCAAAATGATTGATCGGTGAAATCACTCACGTTATGCAAGCGCACATATCGCTCAAGTAGTATAAAATGTATCGATCCCACGAGAACTTAATATCTTAGCTATCAATTTATGAAGTTAAATGTTTACAAGTACCTAATAGATTGGTTTGTTGATTGGATTGTGATTTTAATCTTAATGACAAGTAATTAAAATAGTGCGAAAGTGAATTAAAGGTAAAATCAATATTATAAAACTGTTTAGGGTTGTGAATCATTCCAATATCTTTTAAAGACGAAGTGGTTATCTCATGTTTGTGCAATATATCGTTTTATTAACCTGGACACACGAAAATATGCAAACGCCTCTGTATGATGGTCAGATACAAACACTCAAATAACCCAATTAGTCATATGTCTATGTTAACCAAGTTACCTGAATTCATTAAGAATAAGTTCCAATTGTGGCTTACCCCCACCCGACAAGTATATGTCTATCCTGTAAGGAAATATACCTAAGGGTCACCATGCCCCGAGGTGAGATCGTGAGCTATTGAGTTAAGGCTGAAACCTAAAATTCCTTCGTCAAGTTTATTTTAAGTTTACGAGATCAATCTTATTAATGGCCAGTTAACAAGAAACATTAAGCTTAAGACTCAATAAATAAACCTTTATATTACCCAAGACATAAAATAACCAACTTTATAAACCGGTGATATTGGAATTCATCACACCCCTAGATAATATGTTTAGTTACAAAACATACTTAAAATTACAAAATACATAGTTAAACAGAATAACATAATAGAAAATTCAAAAGTAAATAAAATTACAACAATAAAAGAAAATGTTGGAGCTAGGGATTTCACTTTTAATACTTCAAATATAGATTACTCCCTTATCAATTAATCATTTCTTGAATTAATTGTATTAAAACCGACCATATAGGCGGTGAATGTCATTTGTCCAAAGTCCAACTGACCATATAGGCGGTAACAAAATAATATAAACAGACCATGTAGACGGTAACAATGTTAGCACCTAAACCGACGATATAAGTGGAAACTAAGTCAAATAATGTAAAACCGACCATATAGGCGGTAAATAATTAATTCAATTTACTTGTTTAATTAAGGGGAGTAAATCTAAATTCTTATATTAAAAATTTCTGTTAATGTCCTAGACATGCCAAGATCTCTAAGCATGATTATTGTGTGAATAAATCAAGTGAAAGTTGTGGAAAAAACACACATTGATCGGATGCGATTTCAAAAATTTCTTTGTTGTAGAAGAAGCTCTAAGCTTTCTTTTGAATTCCAAACTCAATGGTGAGTTTGTTTCCACCTTGTTTGTTGTGTACCCCAAAAGTGCTAGCTTTGATAAAAAAATTGAAGCAAAATTTCACCTCCAAGAAGCAAGAAATTCGGCAAGAGTGGGAAGAAGAGAGAAGATGAGTGAATATAGTGTTTTCCAAAACAATTACTAAGTTATTTATTGACTTGGTAGGTGTGATGTGTAATAAATCCAATTTACTTTATTGCCAACCACTTACATCACAAGTTGACAAGTGATGTGAGTTGTGAGTCCCACCCTTTGAATTCAAAATTCAAGTTGGCTTACACAACATACTTTGGGCCCGGTTCGTTTAATCAGACTAAACAAATTTTCCGCCGCTAAATAATTAAATCCAATTTAATTAAATAATAATGCCTCGTAAAATTATTACGAAAGTCACTTACAAATTAATTCCAAATTAATTCGTTCGCTTGAATTAAAATACAATTTTAATTCTGTATTGAAATCCAATTTCAATTAATATATCCGATATATTATTTTAACCCAATTAAATAAATTAATAGTAAAAACCAATTTAACTATTAAATTTACTTTGCCGATTAATTTCAAATTAATCACGTTCTCTCTTCTCGACGAATTAATCCCAGATTAATTCTTGCCGCAATTAATCCCAAATTAATTTTCTCTCTCATAATTAATCCCAGATTAATTCTGTTCACGTCAAATGTCATCGTTGAATCTTTGGGAAGTGACCCAAGAGATCCCTGGATATGTTGGCAGTAAATACGGTCATCGGACTATCCGACATGTGCGTACAGTGCGTACCCGGTACCACGTTCTTACTGATTTACAAGACATGGTTGGCTTCTAGCAAAGTACCATGCCTACCCAATTATTCAGAAATCTATTCAACATGGAATATATATAATATGTATCAGGCGTAGTATAGTATCTATGTATTGCGTATTATGATCCAGTATCGGATGTCACATGCTAGGCCTGAGGCTGGAATTGTGTCTGCCTCGTACGAAACATATATCGAATCACTAGCAACTAGTCTCTGTAATCGGATAATCATGACCTAGTCATACTATCCCGATAGCTGCAGCATTTAAGAGTACTAGTTTTGTATCCCTGCGTGATCATCATCTCCATATGACTGAAGTGATACTTTCATCTGACATCACACCCAATACACTATGATTCTCAGTATACCTAGAAGAGGCGTACACAGAACCTGTTAAAGCTCCGGACGACCAAAACCAAAGTATAATGATTGTCGCAAGTATTAGCGATTGCAAGTCTCAAGTTAAGACCACATACACCTACCCTGATTCGAATTCCCATAGACACATAGTCATACTACCAATGAGACTTCGAGGGGTCTATCCAGAGTGAAGCTGTTCCCGGTCCAACAGCTAACAGAACCTTCTATCACACTTGCATAAGTATCCAATACTTAAATATATGAGAACTATGCCATTAAGCTTCAATAACGCGCATAAGTGTAATATTAGCCTATTCCGCATTATCGATGTCCAGTCTCGATAATACTACGACTAGAGATATTTAATGATTAAACCTTTCGTGGATTAATACTGTCTCATATCTTATTAATCTGGTACTAATCATATGGAATTTTATCATTTATATATCCAAGTAATCCAATTACAAAATGATAGAAGAGCAATTTCCTTTGTCACATAGTTAATTTGTACAAAAACACCATGTCTTTTACAAATAGTGATGCTATGGGTCATAATTGTCCAACAATCTCCCACTTGGCCTATAGCCAATCACCCAAGTGTCTAACACTTGAACTATGTACGGGTCGCTCAAACTTTTGCTGAGATATCGCTTTCGTCAATGGATCTGCAAGGTTATCATCTGAAATGATTTTTTGATCTTCACATCGCCACGATGTGTGATCTCTCAAATCAGATGAAACCATCGAAGTACATACTTGGATCATTGATGAGACCGTGATTCCTTAGCCTGCGCTGTAGCCCAGCTCAGCTGCTAACATAACTACTTCTAAACCAATTAGGAATTTTATAGATCCAAAATGCTTCTTTTGCTGCCTCAGCCGCAGCAATGTATTCTGATTTTATTGTTGAATCGGCAATAGTATCTTGCTTGGAAGATTTCCAGCTCACTATTACGTTGTTCAAACAAAATATGTACCCTTAGTGCGACTTATAGTCGTCTTTATCGGTTTGGAAACTTGCATCGGTGAACCCAGTCACCTCAAGTTCTCCATCTCAATAAACTAAAAAAGCATCCTTAGCTCGTCTAAGATACTAAAGGATGATCTTAACATCAATCTAGTGACCATCACCTGAATCAGCCTGATAGTGACTACAGATGCTCAAAGCATATGAGACACCATGTCGCGTACATGTCATGGCATACATGATCGATCCGAATACTAAAGTGAATAGGATCTGATTCATTGAATCTCTCTCATCTTAAGTTTTAGGACACATGTCCTTAGATAGAGAGACGCCATGTGACACCGGAAGTAGCACCTTCTAGGACTGATCCATGTTGAATCTTTTCAACATTGTCAATGTACGAGTTCTCGGAGAGTGCTAAAAACTTTTAGATCTATCCCAGTAGATCCTTATTCCTAGAATAAAGGTTGCCTCTCCCAAGTTTCTCATGGAGAATTTTAATGAAAGCAAGCTTTCACCGATTTTAGTATGGGAATGTCATTGCTTAGAAGCAATATATCATCAACGTATAGGACAATCAATGTCAGTACGCTCCCACTAACCTTCTTATATACACAAGAATCATCATCGTTTTGAATGAAACCATATACCATTATGATCTCATCAAAAATTTGGTTCCAAGAACGCAATACTTACTTCAATCCATAAAAGGATCAATTTAACTAGCAAACCTTGTTTGAATGTTTTGGCACGACAAAACCGTTAGGCTATTGTATATAAACATCCTCCAAAAGGTTTCCGTTAAGGAAAGAGGTTTTGACGTCCATCTGCTATATTTCATAATCGAAATAAGTAGCTATAGCAAGCATTATCCGAATGGATTTAATCATGGCAACTGATAAAAGGTTTCATCGTAATCAACACCATGTTGATGACGATACCATTTCGCTACAAGCCTAGCTTTTTACGTTTGTTTGTTGCCATCTATGTTTGTCTTCACCATGAAGACTTATTTGCTACCAATAGGCACAATGCCTTCTGGTACATCAACCAGTGTCCAAACTTGGTTGTATACATGGAATCTATTTCGGACTTCATGGACTCTTGCCATAAAGTGGAGTCGATACCTAGTATTGATTCCTCATACGTAGCCGGTTCATTATCCTCAATAAGATTAATATCTGCATGAGGTAAGATCAGAAACCCATACCTCTTAGGTTGTTTTCTGACTCTCTCTGACCTACACGGTTCTTGTGTATTAGAAGATTATGGAACAGTCTCATCCCTGATGAACTATTCGTGTTCCATAAGGGGATCGGTGCCAGGAACAGTATCACTCCGATTTTCATCGAGTTCTACTTTCCTCCCACTTACCACTGCATTTAGGAATTCCTCTAAGCAAAACCGCATAGAGAGTAATAAATATTTTTTTCTATAGTGGGTTGTGGAAATTACTTTCCCTAGGATAACCAATTACAAATAGGCACTTATCCGATTTGGGTTCTAGTTTGGTACCATCCAAACGTTTAACATGCCCAGCATCCCCAAATCTTCAGGAATGAGAAACCTGGTTTCTTTCCTGTCCATGTTTCATATGGAATCTGTCCAACAGACTTTGTCGGAACCTTATTCAAAATAAGTATTGCACTGTTCAACGAGTATCCCCTGAAGGAAATTGGTAGCTCAGTGCGACTCATCATTGACCTTACCATGTCCAACAAAGTTTGGTTTCTCCGTTCGGACACACCTTTCATTGAGGTGTTCCGGGAGGAGTCCACTGTGAAAGAATACCATACTCTTTCAAGTAATCAAGAAACTCATTGCTCAAGTATTTTCCACCACGGTCCAACCGTAATGTTTTAATACTTTTTTCTGTATGTTTTCTACTTCGTGTCGAAACTCTTTGAATTTATCAAAAGTTTTCGACTTGTGTTTCATAAGATACACATAACCATAACGCGATGCAACATCCGTAAAGGTTACGAAGTATTCATATCCATCTCTAGCCTAGATAGATATAGGCCGACTTACTTCACTATGAACGAGGGCTAACAGCTCGGTGGCACATATATGTTTACCGTTAAAAGGCGTTTTAAGCACTTTGCCTAATAAATATGATTCGCAGACATCATATGAATCAGGATCAAATCTGTCCAAGTATCCACTCTTCGAAAGTGTGGATATACGAGTCTTGTTAATGTGTCTCAGACAACAATACCACAAATAAGTCTCATTAGAATCACTCAATTTGAGCTTTTGTTTGTCATGTTATATGTTTGAGATTCATTTATATTCAAAATACAAAGACCATTATTAACATCTACTGTACATATCAAAATATCATCTTTATATAAAAAACACCCAGTGTTCCGGAATACAAAGGTATACAGAGATGATGTTCCTTAGTCAAACTAGGTACAAAATACACAGATAATGTAATTACATGCCCCAAGGGCAGATACAAAACATAGGTCCCAATGGCCAAAACAGTGACCCTAGTATTGTTTCCTCGACTCGTAGGTCGATCTCATCTGAAACCAGTCTCTTGCTAATCTGTAGATCCCGCACATCAGTACATATGTATATACCACATCCAGTATCAAAAATCCAATTTTTAAAACCAGTAGTGGACACGTTTATTACAATAACAAACATACCTGAAGTCGGAGCCTTGCCCGCCTTCACTTCCTTCATGTCTGCCTTGTCCATAAAGAAGTCACGCTTCCAGTGACCCCGTTTGCCATAGTTTAGGCAGACATCTTGGGATATGTCCTTTGTCTTCCCAGAAGACTGTGACGATTTTACATTTGCCATTTTTCTTCACAAACTCAGAAGCCTTCGGCCAAGCCTTGGCCTTCTGGGATGTCGAATAGATGTGCCTTGCGTTTCTTTCCCTTTTGGAAGCTCTGGCTCTACCTCCTTGAGCATAGCCATTAACTCTCCAAGAGTTTTCTCTTGGTTCATGATGAACCCGCCCCAGCATTCAGGCAGAAACTGTAAGATCAAATCTATGGAAGTCTCGACCTCGTAGGTAATACCCAGCTAACCTAGCTGTTCGATGTCAGCAATCATCTGTGACACATAGTGGTCGACATATGTACCCTCTGACATACGCGAGCGAAAGAGCTTCTTTTGAAATTCATACTTCTAAGATCTAAGGTTAGATCTATGAAGATCCTTTGATTTCAACATCATACTATAATGATCTAATCCTTTGTTCTGACAAAGAAATTGAGGAGTCATTGCGGCAAGAATTACGGATTGAGCATTAAAGTTATCATCACGATGAGTCTTCCAAAGCTCATGCTCTACTATTTGCTCAACTCCGGGCTCAGGCCCGAGAGGTTTCTCTATGACATAGAGTAACTTCTCAGCTCCCAGGATTATCCTGAGATTTATTTCCCAATCTGGGAAATTTACGCCGTTAAAACATTTTCACCCAGGATTATGTCCCTTAACGCTAATCTTTCCAGCCATCTCGATTGCAATAGTCCAACTATCCAATCAACGATTTCGGGTACACTCAAAATGTAATGGCTTTATAGTCAAACTATGTAACGAACTATAAATAGAGTAGTGTTTAGTACATTCCAACTGTTCATAGAAAGCAATATACAATATTAGTCCAACTAATATATATATATATAACAACGATAAATAAAATAAAAGAGCGTGTGTAAGCAAGTATTAAACAAAATTGCTAATTTAATACTGGCATCCCACTATTTTTCAGCGAGCCTCTAACCCTCTGTTGAGTACTCGGGAAACCCAGTTTCCTAGTGGGCTAGGATCCCGTTAAATAACATACAACCTTGACTTTGGCCAACAAGCTGTATGAAACTTAACTAGGTAGATCTCTAGGATCAATTGGATCTCATCCAATTCCTAGATTCGGTAGGTGGACCTCCAAGTCCAAGATATATATCCAATATATATTTACTAACCTTTTCCTCTGAATCAACTAAGCCTTGGCTTTGGCTCAACAAACTTAATGATTCTAGTTAAGCGCGACTTTTTGACAGTGGGATAGCTTCGTAATCCACGTCGATGAACAAGAAGTGACCTTGACTTTGGCCAACAAGTCACAACCGCCCAAGACATGCGATATAGAACAAAGCTTTTGTGGTTCAAACACATCCGCAATGGACATTGATCTTGACTTTGGCCAACAAACCAATGCCAATCTTGGATCTAGAGAGAGAACCACTCAATGGAAGGAAAACGCTTAATTTTGAGTGAGGGTTTTTCACGTAAATTGGCAACCAATTTATTATCTTTGATTAGGTCTCATCATACACCCTTAAACATGCATTCTAAAAGCATAATAAGGCGCAATAAAATTAATAATGATATGCGGATGGATATATAACACAATTTGTTCCTATAACAAATCTCTCAATTTCCTCTCTCCCGCTAGCACTTTACATACTTCTACCCAATTACATAACACTAAAAGAAACCTCATTTATATTGAGGGGAATTGGTGAGAAGAGAAATACAAAGAGAATAGAGGTGAAATGCTGGACACACATGTCCAATTTAAATAAATTCCAAATTTACAACAATTTCCAAAATTGCCCCCACCCATCTAATATCCACCCGATATACATTATTCATACAAATACATCCAAGTATTCACACAAAGCATGTTGTTTAATCAATCTAATCCAATTAATTAATCTCTGAATTAATGACCATCCAATGTTCATACAACGATTTGATTTGCGCGAGTCCAACTCGTTTAAGAATAAATACTCAAAGTACGTATTCTTGAATTATATCGAACTACAATTCTAAATCCAATTTAAATTGTATCCAATACTAATTCATATTTAATTCCAAATTAAATAATTACACATATATTTGTGCCTTAAAGACTTGGATTTCAAATCCAATCCAATTGGGTCTCAAAGGCCCAATTAGCATCTAATGCCAATTCAATTAAAGTCCTATGGGCTTTCAATTAATTCTTTAGGAATGAGCTTTGGACATTATGGATCCAATCCAAAATCCAAGGCCCAATTAGGAATCACAATTTGCCAAAAAATTAATTTAGGCCCAATTAAATTATTAAAGGCCCAATAGTCATATTTGGACTTTATGGAAATGGTTTTAGGCCCAATTGGATCCAACCCAATTGTCCTAAACCAAACTTGGCCCAACCAAGCCCATTAAGCCCAATTACAACAAATTAAATTAATATAATATTCCAAAAACACATTAATTCAATTTAAAGTGTAATTAACATAATTAATTAATTAATCCAATGTTTCCAAAACACTAATTAATCTAATTAATCATGCTTAATTATCCAATTCATGTCCAACACAAATTGAAGCAAAACCAACTCATTCCAACATGCTCAAGTTCACGGAAATACATGAAATTAACATCCAATTTTGATTTCAATCCAATTAAATCAACAATTAACATTCATTTTCATGCTAATTAACATATCCAATTGTCAAAATCAAAAAATCACCATGAGCCTTTCTAGGGTACCATTCGGCCATGCATGTGAATTTGGGGAAAATTAATCTAATCAATTTTTAACAAATCCAATGATGCACAAATCCAATTCATCATCATCCAAACACAACCAAACAACCAATTTAGGTAAATCAAGCTTCAAGCAAAAAATCCCAAATTAAAGTTTAGAACCCTAAAATTCAAATCAAGTTTAGATTGGCTCATGATACCATTGTTAATGCCCTAGACATGCCAAGGATCTCTAAGCGTGATTATTGTGTGAATAAATCAAGTGAAAGTTGCGGAAAAAACTCACATTGATCGGATGAGATTTCAAAAATTTCTTTGTTGTAGAAGAAACTCCAAGCTTTCTTTTGAATTCCAAACTCGAGGGTGAGTTTCCCTATCACCTTGTTTGACCCCAAAAGTGCTAGCTTTGATAAAACATTGAAGCAAAATTTCACCTCCAAGAAGCAAGAAATTCGTCCAAAAGAGGGAATAGAGAAGATGAGTGAATAGTAGTGTTTTCCAAAACAATTACCAAAGTTATATTATGACTTGGTAGGTGTGATGTGTAATAAATCTAATTTACTTTATTGCCAACCACTTACATCACAAGTTGACAAGTGATGTGAGTTGTGGGTCCCACCCTTTGAATTCAAAATTCAAGTTGGCTTACACAACACATTTTGGGCCCGGTTCGTTTAATCGGACTAAACGAATTTTCCATCGCTAAATAATTAAATCCAATTTAATTAAATAATAATGCCTCGTAAAATTATTACGAAAGTCGCTTACGAATTAATTCCAAATTAATTCGTTCGCTTGAATTAAAATCCAATTTCAATTCCGTATTGAAATCCAATTTCAATTAATATATCCGATATATTATTTTAGCCCAATTAAATAAATTAAATAGTAAAATCCAATTTAACTATTAAATTTACTTTACCTATTAATTCCAAATTAATCGCGTTCTCTCTTCTCGACAAATTAATCCCAGATTAATTATTGCCGCAATTAATCCCAAATTAATTTTCTCTCTCATAATTAATCCCAGATTAATTCTGTTCGAGTCAAATGTCATCGGTGAATCTTTGGGAAGCGACCCAAGAGATCACTGGATATGTTGGCAGTAAATACAGTCATCAGACTATCCGAACACGTGCGTACCCGGTACCACGTTCTTACCGATTTACAAGACATGGTTGGCTTCTAGCAAAGCATCATGCCTACCCAATTCTCCAAAAATATATTCAACATGGAATATATATAATCTGTATCAGGCATAATATATTATGTATTGCGTATTACGATCCAGTATCGAATGTCACATGCTAGGCCTGAGCTGGAATTGTGTTTGTCTCGTATGAAGCATATATCGGATCGCTAGCAACTAGTCTCTGTAATCAGATAATCATGACCTAGTCATACTATCCCGATAGCTGCAGCATTTAAGAGTACTAGTTTTGTATCCCTGTGTGATCATCATCTCCATATGACTGAAGTGATACTTCCATCTTGACATCACACCCAATACACTACGATTATCAATATACCCAGAAGAGGCGTACACAGAACCTGTTAAAGCTCCGGACGACCAAAACCAAAGTATAATGATTGTCTCAAGTATTAGCGATGCAAGTCTCAAGTTAAGACCACATACACCTACCATGATTCAGATTCCCATAGACACATAGTCATACTACCAATGGGACTCTGAAGGGGTCTATCCAGAGTGAAGTTGTTCCCGGTCCAACGGCTAACAGAACCTCCTATCACACTTGCATAAGTATTCAATACTTAAATATATGAGAACTATGCCGTTAAGCTTCCATAACGCGCACAAGTGTAATAATAGCCTATTCCGCATTATCGATGTTCAGTCTCGATAATACTACGACTAGAGATATTTAATGATTAAACCTTTCGTGGATTAATACTGTCTCATATCTTATTAATCCGGTACTAATCATATGGACTTTTATCATTTATATATCCAAGTAATCCAATTATAAAATGATAAAAGAGCAATTTCCTTTGTCACATAGTTAATTTGTACAAAAATACCATTCCTTTTACAAATAGTGATGCTATGTGTCATAATTGTCCAACAGTTTCACCCCAAACTCTAGCAAAAAGAGATTACCTACTCATGATGTAAATAAAAACACACAAAAATTTATTAAATAAATAAAGAGAAAATACAAGAAAACTTAAATAAACATGCAAGACACTTTCTTTTAAGTTTTCATGGAGAATTCCCCTAAAGAAAACATGAAAAATTTACAAAGTTTAGCTTGATATTTATAGGCAAATCTAACGGCTTCAACCAATTTCTCCACCAAACATGGCACCAAACATGGCACCAAATCCTCCACCAAACATGCAAGCATGTTTGGTGGAAGTTTGATAATTTTCATTTTTTATTTTATTATTATTATTTTGTTATGAAAATGACTTTAATAATTATACATAACACACTTCCAGATGTTTTATCAATTTCGGTCATGGAATCTTCAGAATTTGAAATTATTATGAACTTCAAACTTGTAGAGATTTGAGTCTTCTTTACTCTTGAACTTGAATCACCTCAATCCGATATCGGAGTAAAATGTTATTGCCCAAATACGACAATTGCGCAAAGTTGGAATTTCCGAAATTGTACTTCGTTAGAACACCATTTCAAGTTTCCAATCTCCAAAATCAAAATATCAAGTCCTGTTTTTGCCCTTATTTGTTCCACATTTCATCCTGATTGATTCTATTAAGTCCTGATTTTATTTTATCTGCCAAAATAAACTAAAACACATCAAAACGTTCATAAAACTCGAGAAACTATACAAAATATTGAGTAAAAGGGGCGGTAAATATTGATATATTTTCCGCTCATCACACCCCAAACCTAACATTTTGCTAGTCGTCGAGCAAAACAATAAAATAAAATACAATAAATAATTAAAATTAAACTAAGCCACTTTCGTATGGATCACGATTGTATTTAGCGTATACAACAAGCCTTTAAACCCCTAGGTGTCCCTAGTGGACGAGTTGTAGTCTCGTGAGGACTTACAGTGACGATACCCACAAACGTCAATATAATGCACAAAAAGCAAAAAGACAAGAGAAAAGAGAATAACCAAGTTAGTGACTAAACAAGTGAAACGTCTTATCCAAGTTAATAGTTGTTTTCTTTCTTTCTAAATTACCAAATAAGTAAATTCTCCGATTATTTTTACCATTCTTCATATACACAACCAATAAGGTATTAATCAAATAATTGTGCCCATAATATTCATAAGTGTAGTTGAAAAGAGAGTAATATTTTTGTCCTAAAGTTATATCAGAATTCACACATTTTTCTGGCAATGGATTTTTTTTTATTTATAACATCTTCAATCCATATAGCAAACTTTGGGCCAGTGACTCCCAAGCCAGTTGGCTTTAGGGCACTAGGTGTTAAGATACCCTTACAGACTTAATTACTCGAATTTCAGATATCTTTTTTTTTACAACATCTTCAATCCATGTAGCGAGCTTTGGACCAATGACTCCCAAGCCAGTTGGCTTTAGGGCACTAGGTGTTAAGACACCCTTACAGACTTAATTACTCGGATTTCAGATATCTTTTTTTTCTTTTTTTACAACATCTTCAATCCATGTAGCGAGCTTTGGGCCAGTGACTCCCAAGCCAGTTGGCTTTAGGGCACTAGGTGTTAAGACACCCTTACAGACTTAATTACTCGGATTTCATATATTTTTTTTTCTTTTTTTTTACAACATCTTCAATCCATGTAGCGAGCTTTGGGCCAGTGACTCCCAAGCCAGTTGGCTTTAGGGCACTAGGTGTTAAAACACTTCTACGGACTTAATTACTCGAATCTCAGATGTGTTTTGTTTTCATTACTTTTTTAGATACTTCCTCTAATATGATGGTCCTATCAGATTCACCTCTGCCAATGATTTTGGGATGATTCCCAGAACTTGACTACATCTTTCCTATACGGCCCTTAAAACGTACCCCAGTAGTCTAGATTGCCACCACTATATACTAGGTGTATATTCCTTTCAGCTATGACTCGACCCAATTCCTATGCTGCCGCTACGAATTCTGGTTTAGAACCAGCACTAGTACCGCAAAACACACAAATGTTTACAACTCGTCTTCTTGAAGTTGCTTCCATTTTTTTATGTATTTTTTTTCTCAAGTCTGGATGCCATCAAGAGTGCAATGATGAGTTGAATTTATAGAATCTGAAAAAGGGTGAGTAATAATAGCACTAGTACTTACCAAATGATAATTATTAGCTAAACAGTAAAATATATCCTGAAAGTCAAAAAGTCTGGATCCTATCGGAGAAAATAAAAGAAAATAACAAAAAAAATGACAATTATTAGATAAATACAAAGAGATAATAATATTTACAAGAAGTAATGACTTGAATGACGTCTATGCGTCAGGGAAAAGCTTCTCATCCAATTTTCTTATAAATTGGTAAACAGGGTCTTTTAGAGTCAGATTCCCGAGACTTAAATGTTGTCTTTCTTTTTAGAATTATACATGTAACATGTGAATTGCATGATGCACATATCCACTAGGATGCGTCTCAAGAGTCAATGATATGTCATCCAAAGACTCATTACTCAAGCCATCCTTAATGAATCTAATTTTATCTTCACGGTTATCAGACACCATTCCTAAAGAACGACAACAAGTATTACATGTCACATTTATAGCAAACACTCATTCTTTTAACTCTTCTCTTTTTAGCATAGGTGTTCTTCCTAAACCAGGCATATATGAAACAAAAGAGTCAGAGGACTCACCTTCCAATCGGACCCGTGCTTTAATAATCAACGAATGTCATTAGGAATACATTTGATCATCAGAAGTCTCATTCGTTCAAGCGAGCTTTGTAGACTTTCATCTGAGAGTTTTGAGGGAGAGAAGGAAATTGCTTGTAAACATTTGCGAGAACATCTTCCATCTTGAAATGTGACTTTACCTATAAAAATTAAACACACAAAAAATAAAACACACCAAATCTGAATATATACATAATTTGCTTGGGTTGCCTCCCTGCTAGCGCTAAGTTTAACATCGTCAACTAGACATGACTGCTCGAATTTTAGGCTAGATCTGAAAGTGTGACACTTTCTTTTTGTCGCTCAAATGATTCTCCCAGTAGTGCTTGACACGCTGGCTGTTAACTTTGAATGTATCATTGGTGTTGGGATCAAGTAATTCAACAGCTCCATATGGTAAAACCTGAGCAATCACAAATGGACTTGACCATCTTGACTTCAGCTTTCCAGTGAAAAGTTTCAACCTTGAATTGTATAACAACACCTGCTACCGTGGTTCTAGTTGTTTGCGCACTATTTTTCGATCATGCCATTTCTTGGTCTTTTCTTTGTATAATCTGACATTCTCATAAGCCTGTAGGCGAAATTCCTCCAATTCGTTGAGTTGGTGGAGCCGTTTCTCTCCTGCATCTTGTGGATCAAGATTTAACTTCTTCAGTGCCCTGTACGCTTTGTGTTCAAGCTCCACTGGCAGATGGCATGCTTTCCCAAACACCATTCGATATGGGCACATACCAATGGGTGTCTTGTAAGCTGTCCGGTAGGCCCATAGTGCGTCATCTATTTTGTAGACCAATCATTCCCTGTTGATCTAACGGTTCTCTCCAAGATTCTTTTGATCTACCTGTTTAAAACTTCAACCTATCCATTTGACTACGGATGGTAGGCAGTGGCAAGTTTATGAGTAAATCCGTATTTGGATAAGAGTGCATCGAAATATCTGTTGCAGAAATATGTGCCTTCATCATTAATAATCGCCCGAGGTGTAGTAAAGCGAGTGAAAATAATCTTTTTAAGGAATTTTATCACCACTTTTGAATCATTTGATGGCAGTGCTATTGCTTCAACCCATTTAGAGACGTAGTCTACTGTAACTAGTATGTACAGGTTTCCGAATGATGGAATAAAAGGTCCCATAAAATCAATCCCATATACATCAAATATCTCCACTTCCAGAATATTTTACAGAGGTCCTTCATTTCTCCTCGAAATATTTCCTATTCTCTGGCACCTGTCACATTGAAGAGCAAATAAGTAAGCATCTTTAAATAGAGTGGGCCAGAAGAAGCCTGATTGTAGGACTTTGGCTACAGTTTTATTCCCGCTGAAGTGTCCCCATATGGTGATGAATGACAATGCTGCAAGAAATTATTGAAATCTTCCTGTGGAATACAACGTCTCAGTAATTGATCAGTACATCATTTGAACAAGTACGGCTCATCCCAGACATAGTGCTTGACTTCTTTAAAGAACTTCTTTCATTACTGATGTGTCCATTCCAATGACCATTTTCCCGATACTATGTAGTTTATGTAGTCAGCATAACAAGGAACATCCTGCTGTTTTATGGCAAATAATTGTTCATCTGGAAAGGTTTCTTTGATTTTCAGTTCATTGCTAGCTGCTTCTCTATTCTCGAGCCTCGATAAGTGATCTACCACTTCTCCACGTCAAATTCTTGCAACAGAAGCACCCAACGGATCAATATAGGTTTAGCATCTTTCTTCGCGATCAGGTATTTGATTGCCGAATGATCTGTGTAGACCACCACTTTGGGACCCAGCAGATATGAGCGAAATTTATCAAAAGCAAACACAATTACGAGCAACTCCTTTTCAATTGTTGTGTAGTTGAGTTGAGCTTCATTCAAAGTTCTGTGTGGAGTAGTAAATGTTATGGAAAATTTTTGCTTTGCGTTGTCCCAAAACTACACCTACAGCAAAATTAGTAGCATCGTACATCACCTCAAATGGAAGGGTCCAGTCCGGTGTTACTATGATGGGGGTAGAGACCAGCTTCTGTTTCAAGATCTCAAAATCTTCGTGGCATTCTTTAGTAAAGTTGAAAGGCACGTCTTTCTCTAGCAGATTGCACAGAGGTTTAGAAATCTTGGAGAAGTCTTTGATAAATCTCCTGTAAAAGCTTGCATGTCCGAGAAAACTGCGAATCCCTTTGACAGTTGATGGTGGAGGTAATTTTTATTGTCTCGATCTTTGCTTTGTTTACCTCGATTCCATTTTGTGAGATTCGATGTCCTAGGATGATGCATTCCTGCACTATGAAGTGGCATTACTCCTAGTTGAGTACCAGGTTGGTATCTTCGTATCTTTGTAACACATTTTCCAGATTTTGCAAGCAGTGGTCGAATGAGTCTCCAAACACAGAAAAATAATCCATGAAACCCTCCATACTTTGTTCCAGCATGTCTGAGAAAATAGCCATCATGCAAGGTTGAAATGTAGCAGGAGCATTACATAGTCCAAATGGCATTCTGCGGAAAGCAAAAGTACCATACGGAAATGTAAAAGTGCTTTTCTCATGATCTTCTTGTTGGAAAATATGACCCATAACGTCACTATTTGTACAGATCATGGTGTTGTTGTACAAATTAACTATGTGACAAAGGAGATTGCACTCTTATCATTTGTGATTAGATCACCTAGATGTATAAATGATAGGAGGTCCTTATGATTTGTTCCTGGATTGAGAATGATATGAGACAATATCAGTCCCTGAAGGATAAATCATTAAATGTCCCTAGTCAGAGTATTATCGAGATTGGACATCGATAAATACGTAAAAGACTAGTATTACACTTGTGCGCGTTGTGAAGGCACAAACGACATAGTTCTCATATATTTGGGTATAGGATACTCATGCAAGTGTAATAGAAGGTTGTGTTTTACCGATGGTACGGGAAACAGCTTCGCTCTGGATAGACCCCCTCGGAATTCCATTGGTAGTATGACTATGTGTCTACGGAAATCCGAAATCAGGGTAGGTGTATTTGGTCTTAACTTGAGACTTGCACCGCTAATACTTGCGACAATCAATATACTTTGGTTTTGGTCGTCCATGGCTTTAACCGGTTTCTGTGTACGCCTCTTCTGGGTATATCGAGAATCGTAGTGTGTTGGGTGTGATGTCAAGACGGAAGTGTCACTCCAGTCATATGGAGTTGATGATCGCGTAGGGATATATAACTGGTTCTCTAAAAAGGTTGCAACCGTCAGGATAATATGACTTGGTCATGATTATCCGATATTAAAGAGACTAGTTGCTCGTAATCCGATATATGCTTCGTACGAGGCAGACACTGTACCAGCCCCAGGCCTTGCATGTGATCATCCGATACTGGATCGAAATACGAAATACTACGTATACTACGCCTGATATAGATCCATATTCCTGTAAGGATATTTCTGGAGAATTGGGTAGGCATGGCGCTTTTCTAGAAGCCAACATTGTCTTGTAAATCGGTATAAACGTAGTACTAGGTACTTACGTTTTCGGATAGTCCGACGACCGAATTTACTGCCAACATATCCGGGGATCTCATGGGTCGCTTCCCAAAGATTCACCGATGACGTATGACTCGCACCTTTAATTAATCTGGGATTAATTAGATGAGAGAGAAAATTAATCTGGGATTAATTACGGAGATATTTTATCTGGGATAAAATATCAATTAAAGAGAGATAACGATTAATTTGGAATTAATCGATAAAAATAATATATTCGATATATTAAATGAAATTGGATTTCGACGCGGAATTAAAATTAGATTTTAATTCGGGCGAACGAGTTAATTTATAATTAATTCGTTAGCGACGTTAATAGTAATTATGTTAGGCATGATTATTTTATTAAATTAGATTTAATTACGTCACAACGGAAAATTTGTTAATTTGGAATTAGCGAACTCGAGCCCGGAATTGTTTGCGAGCGCATTCGCATTTCAAATTTGAGTGCGGCACGCAAATCACATCAAGCTTCAAATCGCTAGTAGCATCTAGTGTCACATCATCCGTCAATCAAGTGATAGATGTCTTTCACTTCGAGTGATTAACGCCAGTCACTATTCATTGATTGATGGAGTTGATGTTGGTGGTTGAAGCCTTAAAGGCTTGACTTTTGGAAAGAGAAAAGAAGTAATTAATTTTGGAAATTGATTAAGTGTATTTGATACACTTTTCTCACCAACTAATACCATCTCTCTCACTCTCCTCTCTCCTCTCCTCTCACGCCCTTGGTGGGCAGTTCATGCTTCTGTTTTTTACCCAGAAAACCGAGAGCATTGGGAAGCCAAAGGTCATGATTTTGTGGCAAAATCAAGAGTGCTAGCACATACGAAGACATGCGAAGGTGATAGGGAAGTCCACCCATGAGCTTGGAATCGTTTGACGAAGCTTAGAGCTTGTTCAAGGAGAAACAATGGTCGAAAACAGTGAGCTGTTTCACTGCCACTACTGAGCAGTCCATGGAGGCAGAAAATAATTTTTGTTGGCTCGCGCGTCGCTCAACCGATCGATGTGAGTATTCCGCAACTCCCTCGTTGTATTCGCCTATGTATTTCTTGCTTTATAATCGATCCTCGAGACTTAGAGATCTCCAACAATGGTATCAGAGCGATTAAAAGCATGAAATATGACTTAGGGTTAAAATTTGGGTAAAATATTTTTGAGCATGATTTTATGAAATTGGATGAATGAATATGCTTAAATGTGTTTTAATTAAGGATTGATTGGATCAATTGATGAAAAATATTTGGAACAATTTTCCCTAAATCACTTTGCTTGGCCGAGAGTTAGAATCCTAAATGTCTTGGAATTTGATTTTTTGTTTCATTGGATGAGTTAGAATCATGTTGGGTATATTGATTTAATGTTTAATTGGATTCAATTGGATTGGATTGCAATTTGACAAATAAGCCCTAAAGCCGAGACTTAAAGAGCATGTAATTAGGTTTGATTTTTTGTTAAATTGTGTTGGACATGATTTAATGTTAATGAGCATGATTAAATAGGCTAATTGGTGTTTTGGAAATGTTAATTGGGTAATTAATTATGCTATACACTTTATGTAATTAAATTGGGAATTTGGAATTTTTGTAATTTAATTATGTTGGGCCTATTTTGTGAAATTGGGCTTAAGTGTTGTAATTGGGCTTATTGGGCTTGGTTGTAACAAGTTAGGGTTTAGGCAAAATTGGTTGGATCCAATTGGGCCCAAAACCGCATCCATAAAGCCCCAATGCGGACTAATGGACCTTTAAAGTTTAATTGGCCTAATGGGCCTAAATTGATTTATGGGCTTATGGGGTGGGTAACTCCCGGATTGGGCTTTGGTTATTGGGTTTGACCCGAGTTGACAAAAAGTCACGCCTTAAAGAAATTAATTAAAAGCTCATTGGACTTTAATTAAATTGACGTTGGACGTTAATCGGGCTTTGAGACCCGTAACGATTAAATTGGAATTAAATCGTAACGGTTTATTAAATAAAGTGTAGTATTAATTTGGAATTAAATAACGAATTAGTATTAAATACATATTAAATTGGATTTAATTATGTAGTTTAATTTAATTCGAGAATTAGTAATTTGAGTACTTATTCGCAAAAAACGAGTTTGACCCGCGCAAAATCAAATCGTTGTTGAACATTGGATGATCATTAATTATCAGATTAATTAATTTGATTAGATTGATTGATAACATGCTTGTGTGAATACATGGTTGTGATGCATGAAATAATGTTATCAGATGGATATTAGTTGGGTGGGGCAATTTTAGAAATTGTTGTAATAAATTTGGAATTTATTAAATGGACCGCGGTCCAGCCCTTATTACTCCTTATTCTTTGTATTCTCTTCTCACATATTCCCTCAATGTAAATGAGGTTTCTTTAGAAGTGTAGTGTGGGAACACAGGACCTGGGCGACGCCGTTCCTAGGCTCGCGGGCCTAGTTTGGGAAGTACTGAATAACATGGAGTCGCCACCCGGTGTGAACCGGGACAAAGATTTAAGGCCGCACTCACCCCTCGCAAGGGAAGACCTCAAACCGTTGGGTTCGGAATGGTCCCTTACTTATGTCACTGTAATAAGAGGATTTATGTGATAATTAACCAGGCTTAAATAACATTTATTTCCAAAGATATCATGCTTCTAAATTCATATGCATGATCGACAAGTTCATCACAAATGCAACGTCACATGGCAATCTCATGAACATATTTCAATCCTATGTTATGGAAAACTAAGAACAAAATAATCATGCTTGATTACTATCTCATGAAAACCTACAAACCAAATAACAGACATAATACCCTCATCATGCTTGAATACAAATTAATACAGTGGCTATATAACACAAGAAAGATCAACCAAGAGGCAATTATGCATGAATATGATAAGACAGACTCAGTTCAGTTTGTGTGCGCGTTGTGTAGCGTTCGTTAACGCGTTCGAACGGAAATGAGACAGACTGCTCGCGTTCGAGTAGCGTTCGTAAACGCGTTCGAACGGAAATGGAAACAGAATGTTCACGTTCGTTATGGGTTTGTTAACGCGTTCGACGGACATGAAACAGAATGCTCACGTTCGTATGGCGTTTGTTAACGCGTTCGAACGGAAATGAGACCTGATGCATGATAAGGCAAAATGTATGCGCGTTCGAATTGCGTTCGTGAACGCGTTCGAACGGACACGGACCTGATGATGAATGGGCAAAAATGCATAAACATCAAAATAAAGGGGGCGCGGCGAAGTACTGCCGTAAAGGTGGCCTTATGGGGGCTCTTGATCTCTCAAAGAGAGGGACCTTTAGACCAACATACTAAGCCCATGCGCGTCACATCACATCATGCATACAAACACAAAGAAAATCATACTATCCTAAGTATGTCCGATTGAACGTGTCTGCATCCAACCGAACACACATCAACCGCGCGGCAAATCATCGTGGTAAAGGGCTTTTAACCCCTCCCCATAGGGGATCTCACATCGCACTTACTAAGCCCATGCGCTCGATTGAGTCATGCATAAAATAAGCAACATGCAGAATTTAAATGACAAAAATAAATACATAAGAGCAACACAAAACAAGAGAATGTGCCGTTTACTCAAGTGGTACGTGGAGTTGTTGTCCCATGTACAGACCGCACTACCGTCCATTCGGATTCGGCTACGGAATTTACGTATGGGTTTCCCATCATATATACCACAAGAGACGACACTCTTCCATTTCATTCAAGCCACAACATGCTTCCATAAACGACTCTCATGCGAATAGAATGCAATAATAATAATAATAAAACGAATATAAACTAATGAAAAGGTACCCTCAGGTCTAACCTTTTAAATCATCTCTCGGATGTACGGTACACGATCGTCGGAAGGGGGGGTGCTCCGCAACTCTCCTGTTCACTGGTTCACTGTTCTCGTCGTCTTGTCTTACTGTTTTGAGTCGTCGTTTTCGTCTTTTGCTATTTTTTCCTTGTGGTTTCGCTGCCTTTTCCTCTTTATCTTTTTGCTTATTGTTCCTTGGGTGTGTTTCTTCCTGTAATTTTATGTGTGTTGTGTATGAGTTAGGGACTAGGGGACTAGGGGACCAACTAGCTAGGGTTGAGAAGGTTGGTGAATGGTTCTTTTATAGGCAAAGGGTTGGGCTTGACAAGGAACGGGATTTGATTTGGTTTGGTTAAGGGAAGTCAAAGGATTTGATTTGGTTTGGTTAAGGGAAGTCAAAGATGAGGGGGGACAAATCTTGGCTAGATAGGGAAGGTTGAATATTTGATTGGCTTGGATTAGGAATACAAATATTTTATATTGGTAAGTATCTTATTAGATTAGGAAAGTCAAATATATGATTGGCTTTAATTGGTTATGATGATTGATTTTAATTTAGTATGTGATTTGTTTAATTAGGCATGATTTTAGTTTAAGTTGGTAATTGTTTATTTTAATTGGGTAAATGGTTTAAAGTTTTGATTTTAATGTTCAATATTTAATTAATATTTTATTTATTTAATTTGGATGTGTTTTATGAGCTTGGGGAGCTAAATGGGCTGGGCGTGAGGCTAGCAGCAAAACCAGAATTACCGACACCGTTCGAACGCTCCCTCGAAACGCGACACGAACGCCCGCAATCTGTTTCCCGTTCGAACGACAGTAACGAACGCAGCACTAACGAAGACAGTGAGCTTGTTTGTTCTGAATTTCCCCTTCCGATATCCGTTTCCCGCGGCTTCCGTGACTCAAAGGTAGTTGTCTCCAAATAAGACTCTCATCGGGTTGTATGTGTAAAAAATGCAGTGCCTACATGTAGTGTAACGGGTTAGAAGTAAATACTTATGGTAGCAGAGGAGAGAGAAAGGGATAGATTTGATCTCGGATCATTGTGTAAAGTATCCATCCGCATCCATTATTATTTTATTATACGCGCTTTTATTATGTATTTAGAATGCATGTTTTTAAGGGCGTATGATGATGAGGACCTTAACAAAGATGATAAATTGGTTGCAAATTGCACGCGAAAAACCCTCGCAAAATATTTAAGCGTTTTCCTTCATTGAGTGATTCTTACTCAAGATCTAAGACTGGCATTGTCTTGTTGGCCAAAGTCAAGGCTTTGTCCATCGAGGATTGTGTTTTGAATCACGAGAGCTTTGTTCTATATTGGTGTCTTGTCCAAGTTGTGGTTTGTTGGCCAAAGTCAAGACACTTCTTGTCCATCGACATTGATTACGAAGCTTTCCATGGTCAAGAGTCGCGTTAACTGGGATCACTAAGTTTGTTATGCCAAAGCCAAGGCTTAGTTGATTCAGAGAAAAAGGTTAGGTAATATTATGGATATATTGGCATATATAAGATAAATGTTTCGGACTTGGATGTCCCCCTACTGGATCTAGGAATTGGATTGGATCCAATTGATCTTAGAGATCTACCTAGTTAATTATCATACAATTTGTTGGCCAAAGTCAAGATTGTGTGATATTTAACGGGATCCTAGCCCACTAGGAAACACGGTTTCCCGAGTACTCGATGGAGGTTAGAGGCTCGCCGAAAAATATGGGAGGCAAGAAAGAAATTGGAATTGCAATAACGTTTAATTACTTGCCATACGCGCTCAATACAAATATCATTCGTCAATAAAATTAATTATAGTTGACTAATATTTAATGGTTGTTTTAATAAATGTGGACTATATTCAAACAAATTAGTTATAGTTGAGTAAATAGTTGGACTATTGTAATCATTATAATAAATAGTACCGAAATCGTTGATTAAATAGTTGGACTAGTAAAATCAAGATAAAATTGAAAAGATTAGCATTTAAAACATAATCATAGGGAAATGTATTTAAATGGTTTAATTTTCAAATTGGGAATATATTTCAGGATAGTCCTGAAATCTAATAAGTTACTTTATTTGATTAAAAAACATATTATGCCTAAGCCGGAGTTAAGCAAAGGTAGAGCATGATCTTTGGAAGATTATGTGATGATAACTTTAGTGCTTAATCCGATAAGCTTGTCGTAATAGACTCCTTAATTTCTTAATCAGAAATAAGGATTAGATCCTTAAAGTATGATAATGAAATTGAAGGATCTTCATAGATCTATTTAGATTTTAGAAGTACTAAATTGCAATAATAACTCTTGGAGAGTTAATGACTATTCTCAAGGAGATAAAGCCAAACTTTGCAATTAGGCAAGTAGCGCAAGACACACTTTACTTCGATATTCTAGAAGTCCAAGGTTTGGCCAAAGGCTTCCAGAATGGTTGAAAGGGCAAAGGCAAAATCATTATAATCTTCTGGGAAGTTAAAGGACAATATCCTAAAAATGTCTGCCTAAATTGTGGCAAACGGATCGCGGAGGGGACGAAGTGACTGACTTTTGGACAAAGCAGACATGAAGGAAGTGAAGAATGAGCAAGGCTCTGACTTCAAATATGTTGTCATAATTATGTTCACTACTAGTATTAAAATTGGATTTTATAATACTTAGTTGGTACATAAATATGACTGATGTACAAAATCTGCTATGAGCAGGATACTGACTTCAG